>JAGVSP010002775.1:0-34421 GCA_022494985.1 Micrasema minimum
TATTAATTTATGTAATTTGTGTATCAAGTGTAAGCTTGTTTTCTAGGGAAGAAGGCATTTTCAAATTAAAATATTTTTTAATTAATATATTTTTCTATTTATTCATTTAATGTGTGTACATAAAATTGATACATGTCATTTACGGTCCAGGGCTGCCAAATAAGCTAAAAAAGCTGGGTATTGGCAGACCTGTTACAGAATATGTTATGAACACAACATACACAATATACAAAGTACATTATGTTAGTTCGGCTCAATGGCGAAAAAATAATACAATATATTATAATAAGTGTAAGTAGCATTGAGAAAAGAATTGATAGATAGTTAAAAAACGGAAAATAAAAGCTTTAGCAAATATTTTGAAGTGGTGTAAAATAAATTATAAAACTAGTATTTTTAGAAAAACAAAAACAAAATGAATTTATATGGGTAGCATTCTGTTTTTGCTTTATGAATGAACGAATAGCACGGATAAAGTTTTTAGCTAGCATTTCGTATGATATTATACTGCCTTTAGGACAAATCAGCTTCCACAAACATGAATAACGCCTGCATTGTTGTTAAAGGCTGAATGTTTTTGGATTTCTTCGAGCTCAAAATTGTTTTACGGGTTTTTTAGGCTCTCCTCGGAGATTGGGTTATTTCTTTGAAAACTGAAGATGCACTTTTACCCGCAGCCCGTAGACTCATTTGGGCAGCATAAGTTAATACTGTATCAAGTACCTGGTCCCGTAACTCTTGTTTTGCGCCTTTTACTGCGATCACTAGATTCTTCGAAATCCACAGTCACGACCTGCCTTTTGTTTTGACCACATTGTCATTTTTTACAGTACCGACAAGCCACTTTTCATTGTTTTTTAGAAATCTTTCTTCTTTATAAGACGCAGCTATCCACTTTCGTTTAAAATCCGACCTGAAGTATCTTAATTCATCTTTTAACTCGTCGATTTTCTCTGCTGGGCAATTGGTGAGTTTCAACAGGCTTTCCTCCATATATTTTATGTTTTTTTTTAGAGAACGTTCGGAACACTGCTTGATGAGGCTGTAGAGTTCTCGTCTTGTCATCTCCTTCACATTCTCCTCAGATGCTATACTGAAAATAAGTCACCTCGTTTAGTTCACATATTCAGAAATTTATAACACATTGAAAAAAAATTGTTTTAAAAAAATGGCGGAAAGAAGCGGAAAGTTTTTTTTTTCTAAAAGTTAGATCATAAACTTAATTGTATATTGCAATTTTTTTTTTTGCCCAAGGAAGACATGATGTTTGACTAAAACGCTTTTATTTGTCAAAAATATCGTAAAAATAATTATGTTTTAATCAAAGTTTTAAGCACGCAAAAACTGTATATATAGTATTATTTTAATAATAATTTTTAATAAAAAATACAGTACATACCTTGAACTCTTAGATCCATAGCAAAAAACTTCACTTCACAACTGTTAAAACACTTAGAAATCGAATACAAAATATCGTTTGCAGGTAAGCGCTGAGAACAATGCCGTGCGGTTAGGTCAACGACTAAATTCCGACTGGCGTAGCGTCCAATACAAAGGCACTGCAGGAAAAAAAAGGCTGCCACATGACGTCATAATCATTTAACTACCCGGAAACAGTGTTCAAAAAACGGACACCTCTTTTTTTTTTTTTTTACTTCTGGCCAGCTTTTTATTTAAAATACGTTGTAATGCCATCAAATTTATTTTAAAAATCAGATTCGGATTTCTGAGAAATCATTTATCTCTTTACCGTCATATTTTATTGTATTGCATAGAAAGAGAGGCTTTATGCATATTAATTTGGTAAAATTTTTGTGTTCCGCACTTGGTGAAAACTTCCTAGGGAAAAGGTTAAAAATAATTGTTGTGCGAATATTCCATGAAAGTTAAATATCATTTTCCTGAGTCCATTCAGTAGATAAATTATTGGGATTATGCCGACTCTAAAAAATTCAATTTTGAACTATAAATAATTATAGGTTACAGATGATCTGATGATGGTTAATAAATTAATTTGTATATTTGTTAACATGTTCAAATGATATTCATATAGGCTCTTTCATATAAATGTAAAGATGCGTGGTTGAAGTACTATAAATGAATAAAATGTACATGTTCTTGGTGTCTGCAATTTCACAAGACTGAATTATAATTAGGTGAGGACGGCGGAGGAGAAGCCGGTGGATGGAGAAAGGAAGCGGAGCACTGTTACACCATGTGGTGCAGTGGACGAACCTGCTGTGAAGGAATGCTTCTTACGCTTAAATTGATCAAGGTACTTATTTAGTTATCACACATGATTTTAGTAACACATGTTAAGTATCACATTTCGAGTACACCCGTTTTTTAATTAAAATTTTAAAATGTTGGTGAATCGCACGTCATTTTGTGACATATTAAAAGTGATTTCAAAACCGCGAATCTGCAGACCGTCTATTAGAGATTTTTAGTTTAGAAATTTAAATTAGAAATTATAAAACCTATTTCAATTATAACAAAATATAATTTATTTCCATAGCTAATAAATTTTAAGCTACTTCAATAATAATTTCGACGGGCCCAACGTATACTGTCGAATCTGAAAATGGGCGATTTTCGTTTTATTTTTTTAAACTGTCCAATTTACATAATATTTTCAGGTGGCCAAAAAAATAAAAATTATATTCGATTCAAAAAGAGGAAAAAAAATTTTTTTTTACTACTTTAAATATTATGTAAATTGGACAGTTTAATACAATACACCAAAAATCAAATTTTTTCAGATTCGACAGTATGTATACCTTGGGACCGTCGATTTAAACTACTACCACTACTTTCCCCTATTCGCACCTAATGGTGCATAGGGCAATGCATTGGTACACCAAGTGCATCGTATCTTGATCATTAAATTTATTATTACATGAAGATAGGATGATCAGTCTTACGCTTCAGTGCCAGACATGAAATCTTAATATGAAAATCACTTGTAAATAAAATAGATATTTTATGTTGACCCCTTACGAAATCGAACCTGCGACCTCATGTACAGTAGTCAAATGCGCTACCACTATGCTACGAGGTGGACAAATAATTTAAACAGGTTTATGATACTACTTTTAAGCTTAAAACATTAGAATTTCTAAATTTGTGGTTTTGGCGTTGTATTGATGATATATGTAGTCAAAGTGGAAAATAAAGGAATAAACTCTAGGTATTGGATGTGCTAATAAGGAAAATGTACTTAAAATTATGCCAAAATATATCCACTCTTTGTACCTCATAGTGGAAGAAAATATGAATTTTGATTTTCAATATTATTAATATAATTGAAGTTTAAACTAGTTTTTAAGACAATTTTTTACTAATGATTTATGTATACAGGTTACTCAATAAGTCGCCCCCTATCAATCATTGTGCACATTTATTTCAGAGACAAGATTTGGTACACTTGGGAATTGGTCTGATCCGTCCCACACTGGACAATTTGCTGATTAGAGTTGATTTAGGAAAAGATGATATGGACGCCTTTGTACTTTGTGTGGCTCAGAAGAAAACCTCTGCCAAACTATCCAAAGAGATGGCAGATTTGGTGAGAATCATAGTTTATAATATATTTACTTATTTACATAAGAAATCCTATGTTTGTGTAGTCTCGAAATGCCATCAAATTGAGCTCCGAATATGTTACGAAAACTGAAAATTCATGTAGTAATAAAACTCGTAGTACAACCCGAAAACTAGTGAATCTACATCGTATTTTGAGTCCAATGTGAATGTCAAGCATGGACTTTAAATCTGAGCTTGAAAAATAATTCTACTCACATGAAAATATTAAAAATGCGAAGGCAATCGAGTTGATAAATAAATAAATTTTCAGAGTGTTTTCTGTGGTGAGAAACGTGCTGGGGATCGCTGCGGCCTGCCTGAGTCCTTCTCGGTGCTGTCGGAGCTGGCGGAGTCTAGTCAGGCGCTGCTGGACCTCAGGGTCTGCGCTGCCATCGAGAAGTACGGCCACCTCATCGAGTATATCCACATTAGCGACCAGTTCTCCGGACCTAAGCAAACAGAGTAAGTGAAATTTATGATAGAAGCACTCACTTTGTAGTTTAAACAGAGTAAGTTTTACCGATGTTTCCTGTACATTTTTGTACTGCGGGTAGTAATTTTGTCCGATGCTTTTCAGGGAGACTGGTTCCACTAAACTCCCCGAGTGCCAGCGCGTGCTGCTGATGAGCCTCACGCTGCCGGTGTCTGTAGCCGGAGTGGAGGGAGGATGCGAAGCCATGAAGCCACTGCTCGCCCTGCTCTTCTACATGATGGAGAAACTAAAGAGATTCAGACTGAGCAAAGAGGTACATATCCCCCAAACTGCTTCTAAGCTACTCTATAAGTTGTCAGCTGCAGTGCATCTTTTTAAACCGCGTCTACTTTGTAAAGTAGCCAACTTAGTTAACCCTTTCCTGCCCAAGCTATCAAAAAACCCATGTTTTTGGTATCTTTTTTAAATTTTGTTATTATTCAAGTTAATTAAAACAAAAAAATATTTTTTAGGGATGGGCGATTCGAATCCTCGGATCCCTCGAATATCATGATTTTTGAACTATTTGAAGATGCAAAAAAATAACTCAAAACATCGAATATCAAATCTTAAATTTCAAACGAGAATTCGTTTGATGTGAGAAATGTCTAAATATCCTTTCGCGCGCTCATATAAGACCGCATTGTGCATAATTTGACGAAGAAAAGAACAGGTCCACAACTCACACGATTATAGTATGAAAAAGTAGCATTCGTTACTAGCTTAAGGTTTAATTTCCTAATTTAATAATGGCACACATTTATTTAAATATGGACTAAATTTGCAGTAATCAGAATATCAGAAAAGTTTTTACAAATTTGTTATTGTGAATAATAATATTAATATACAAATATCACCACTGTAATTTTTGCCTGTAAAAATCAAATGAAATTTTTCTTAATAATTTAACTGTGAATATCAAAATTTGATCTTCTATGCGTTTGAGCCTTTTTAAAATTTGTAACTAAAATGGGTTATCTATTTGAAGTATGGTTTTTTTTCAATTCAGGTTTAATTTTGGATTTTTTTTTTGTATAAAAAAAAAAAACACTTTGCTTACAAGTCCCGTTGGGCAGGAAAAGGGGCTCTCAGTAGACATTCATTGCTGAATCACTATTGCTCGCCAACAATTCAAATACCAACGGTGGCTACGTCCATTTCTCGCTTATGTAATACGACACATATTGTGTGTATTTTTGTTTGAATCCACCCCTTCCTAACAATAGTTTTGGTATTATCTGAAAGCCCCACCCTTTGGCAGCGGCTTTAAAGACGGAGAGGAATCTTTTTTCAGTCCAGGAACCTTCCTGCGCAGTACCCACGCTAAAACCAGCAACTTTGCACAGAAGTTAGGGAAGACAAGAGGAAGATTTACGAAAAGGACGCGCATCATGGCTGTATTGTAGTACCACCGTTATACATGTTATAATTGTCAATTACAGTATAATGACTTGTGTTCCATCAAATTTAAAAATGTTTTTTAAAATTGGAATGTCTTCTATTTTATTTTTTTATTTACAACCCCCGTGTAGAGGAAGATCCGCCTCGCCAGGCCCCCCATCCCGCATGGGGTAATAAGAAAAGAGCGGCAAAAGAGAGAGGTTGAAGAAAAAGGACTCCCTAAGTATGCCCGCCCGCCAGCAACTTGCAACTCAAGGGAAGAGACAAAAGCTGGAATAGGACTGCATCATGGCTGTAAGTAGTCGTTATAAACTGCTGGTGGATTTCTACAGAGAATAATGACCTGTGTTCCATTATGGTTTCACAACTAAAATTTAAAAAATGTTTTTATTATTAGCAACATTACACATTTTAAAACTCTGGAACAAACTTGTTAATACGTTTACAAATTGACCTGTAAAATCTGGGTAAGTAACGGTACTACAACATTTATTGTTACATCTGATTATCCAATGACAATTTTTTGGAACTACTCTATAAATTCACGTTTGTTACATATTTACTTTACAAACCAATTTCTATGCTGGTGTCACCTGTTTGTAAAGATTGCAAAAATTTTTACTAAGTCGAAAATTATTATTTTGTAAATCGGAATAATTATTACGATTTCCAAATATATAGTATCAAGAACTGAAAATATATGGAATCAATGATAATAATTAAAGTTTAGTTAAAAAAAGTTCATTCACCTTTGGAGTTAAATCTGAAAACGCCTAGAGGACATTTTGATTGTCTCTGTTGGGAATTAATACCAACATGTAGATTGGTATGTCAGTTTCCATTCTTTTTGTATTCATTTCAAAAAGTTTTGTTTAAATGTTTATGAAAATGGAATGTCTTCTATTTTTTTATTCAACTTTCAGGCAGCATGAGAAAATCGCTGGGAAACGTAAAGAGCAAAAGAGACATTTCAATTGAAAAAATCTAAAAAAAGCAACATTAATAAAGCAAAATAACGCTGTATCTCACTTAGAGTAATAACGCGCAGAGAGTATAGCTGGTAGACTAACAGAGAACATTCGTATAAAATATTCTATGATTGTCAAACACGAAGTTGGCTATTAGTTTGCAGCCAAAACACATGCCAATTAGTACATACAAATGCCTAATGCGGCCTTGGCATAACGACAGTAATCAACTGTCACTTATCAACAGTAAATTTACTTTAATTTACAAATTTGATCACTCTAATTTAAGAAACCAATTTCTTATGTAAATAACATTAAAATATGTTATAAAAGTGAAAGTTTTTTTACAAATATACCATGTTAGGACAATACAATGAACAAAATCAATGTAAATCAAAATAATTATTTATAAAAAATTCAATTCACATTGGAGTTAAATCGACTCCTTTAGGACCTTTGACACTCTTAAAGCTACAACCAAGCATACTACCAACCATTTAGATTTTGATGATTAAAATCAGTATCCATTTTATGTTACTTATAGTTTGTTAAAGTGACAGTTACGCATCTGTTATCAAACAAATAATAATGATTTCAACTTTAAGTTGTCAGCCAAAAATCATGCAACGTAATCCGGCAGTCATTTATGGAAAAATCTGAAAGGGCCTCTCTATCAATATCGTCAATAACTTTAAGTATCTACTCATTTAAATTAAGTTCAATATTTTCTTAAAAAAATATTTTTTCAGAAAGCAAACCATTTTCTATTCATTCAATATTGGGTATCTTTTTCTTTTATTTCAACTTATAAGTGATCAGATCAAATATTTCTAATTTTATAATATTGTCACTTAGCTAACAACATCGGGCGCAAGTCATTTTAGTTCATATTACAGGACAATCAATAAACTAGTTTATTTATTGAATTCAAGATAAATTTAGACTAATGTTTTAATGAGCGATGTTTTATAGAAAAATATTTTATTTTACTTCATTTAAATCTCATTGATACATCGATGCGAGCAATAAATACCTATCTAATAACATTAAAAAGTGTAAAATGTTAATTTTCAATTTGCGCGCTGTTGTTAGCTAAGGTATACGGTTGGCTAGAAAAATAAATAAATAGGTATTAGCAATGAAATCTACTACGCGAAGAGATACTGAAAAATTGTGTTCAAATCATTACTTTAAATAACTATATTTTGTGTTGGTTGAACAATAGTTCTATTGCATTAAAAATTATCTAAAACTATTCCTCTTAATTAAGTGATTGTTGATTTTGAAAGTAAATTGTTAAAGTAGATGTATAAATTTAAAATTTCTCTTTGAATTTTCAAAATTACTAAAACACCTTAAATTCTAGCTTTAGACATGTACATAAAGAAAAAGCAATATTTTCTAATCAATGTAGTTTTTCCCTTAAGAGCAAACCACACCACGTGACTCGCGGCCGCTTCCTATACTAACAAATTCCTCGATTTTCTCCCTGGAATTTAACATTAGAGAAATGATTTTTTCACACATTTTAGATATCGACCAGATGCGTGCTTGCTTCGTCTTATTTTTTTGATATTTTATTTGTTAAAGGAGATAAATAAATTATTTAAAAAATAAGACGATACGAACACGCATCTATTCGATATCTAAAATGTGTGAAAAAATCATTGCTCTAATGTTAAATTCCAGGGAGAAAATCGAGAAATAAGTTTGTATGGGAAAGCGGCCACGAGTCACATGGCGAAGTATGCTCTTTGGTGTATCTTTAAATGTATGTACATACTGTTATTTTTGGTCCTATGTCACATGAAATTTTTTAAAAATCCACCTAAGCTGTCTGTATGTTTTTTGATTAAAGTTACTTGAAAGATACTTTTTGTTTTATTTTAACTAACTTACTAACCATCACGCCATTTCCCCGAAGGGGTAGGCAGAGAGGATAGAACGCCACACCACTCTGTCCTGGCATACTTCTCTTGCTTCCTCCACATTCATACATCTTTTCATGCACGCACATTGATTATTCCGACTTCTTACATGCCCACTTTCAACCACTTGTTTTACTTGATTTAATTTGCATTCTCCAGTTGTCTCTCTCCAGTTCTCTCATTCCAGATATGTCTGTGTCTGATTCGTCTTTGCATAAGTGAACTCATCACTATTTTCCCCTATCCGTACCTAATGGAACAGGGGCGCTGCTTTGGATACCAAGTGCAGTGTATCTTGATCATTTTATCACAAGAAGAAAATGGGAACAATATAAATATAAATAAAGATTGTTAAACTGAATTTTTGAACTTTTTTAAAATTCACTCTCCAATGTACATAAAGTGGCTTCAAATGCTGGAGACATCCGAAACGAATACCAGCTACGATTATTTTTTTATACATTTTAAAAAAATTAATTAAATTTATTTCTTTCACTTTTTAAATTCACATATTTGTTCTATTTTTAACAATTGTATTTTTTTTTTATTTATATGAACCTTAAAGGCGTGCACTCACCACCTCAAGGTTTAGAATAAAAACTTATTATTATTAAGATTTTAAAAATTAATGTGAAAAAACATTTTACTTAGAAAAAAAATCTTCATAAAACGTATTTTTTACACATTCATTTTTTCATTTTATTTTTCTAATTCCTTACTGATTTTTCCATTTCTCCTTTGTAATATTCCCCATTCTCCCTTTTTAATTTTTCTTATTCCTTTTGATTTTCACCATTCCTCGTTTTTATTTTTTTTTATTCCACCTTTTTAATTTCTCCAACATTTCCCACATACATATCTGTTAATGGTAATAAATAATACGTAATAAATACCTAACGTTACACATCAATATTTTTTCATCTCGATACGTCATTTATTTTAGTATTTTTTTGACGTTTTTCCGTTTTCCGTATTTTGTGTTTTCTGTTCTTTGTTTTTCACATTTTGTGACATTTCGTTCCGTTTAAGTGTGTGAGCAAGGTGTCACAAAATTAAAAAAACATAATAACCGATATAATGTTTCGGTTTGCATTAACATTTCTTTTTTCTTTTTGCTGCTTTTCGGTTTCGGGCAGTTTTGGCCAGTAAAAGAGTTTCGGATACAAACTCGAACACCTTAGTTCGAGTTTAGCAGTTTCGGTTTCCGCAATGCTTGCTTCGGTCGGTTACAGTATCTAGATTGATAACATTAATAAACAAATGGGTAGTAGGTACTAATTGCGTTTAAATAAAAACGCGGCTCCTCTTAAAACTTATGGTAGTATGGTACCTATACGCCACTGCCTACTAATATACACGATACCCCAAATGTTCACTCTAGTGAGAAAAAGATTAAAAAAGACAGTTATAAAAACTTGTTTGCGTATAATATAATAATCTTGCGGTTACTGAGACTAAATTCAAAATTTTAGGAAGGTTGAAGATGTATCTTAGAATCACGAAGCATTGTGAAAAACTGATATTTCGTAACAGAAGTAAGTTATCAACTAAGAAACTGACTATTCAAAAAAATACTTATACTTGTACGCTATTTTGAAACAAAACAATTAAAGTTTTGTAAATGATGTGATTATTCTATACTTATATTCCTATTATGGAAATTTGGAGTGTACCTATAGAAATAATAATAACATAGAGCTGTTCATTGTACCGTACCAAATGTTAAAATGTTGTAGGTATAGGAAAATAAGTTGACTATTACTAGCTTTATTAAAAAATAATATCGATCTCTAACTAGAATCCAATTACCGCTTTCTGGAAATTTTTGTCGCAGATATTTTCGATATTTTAGATATTTAAAAACGGCAAACATAGTTAAGACTGTTAGATTCCTTCGAGATAATTATGATAATTCGTAAAAGACATCGAAAATGTTGAATATTTTAAATTAAGCAGTTTGGGTAGGAAAGTGAAAATAAAACACAAAATTCTATACAAAACCGCAAATCTCATGATAAATCATGCTGAAGGGGAATATAAAGGTTTATTATTTTTATGTAAGTAAATCTTCATAGCAGAATTGGTTCAAACCGCACAAAAAATCCTAATCCTTATACGGTAAAAACTCTACGACACACCCTGATACATACAAAATATTCACAATAATCTTTGCATCGATCATAACACAAACATGAAACCATGCATTTCTCTCAGTTTTCTCATAGGGTAACAAAAGGAAAATAAGATAAGAGCTTCTTCTTCTTCTTTCGCCACGTTCGCTCCTATGTGGAGCATGTGGACATCACTATATATCCCTCCAGGAGACCCTGTCACCAGCCAGCTCTCTCGCCTCCTCCCACGTCAGGCCCGCATCCATCAGCTCCGCCGAATACATCCGTAGAATGGTCATCGACGGTCTGCCAGGACGGCGGGATCCTGCAGGCGTAAAGAAGAGGCAGCTCGGATTCAGGCTCTCCCGAGGCATCCGGAATACATGCCCAAGCCAGGTCCATCGCCGCATCTTCACGACTCCAGTTATTGGAGTTGCTGCGTCCGTTCCCTAACTTCAGCGTTGGTTATGAAGTCAAACCACCTAATGCCTAGAATCCTTCTCAGACACTTATTCTCAATGCTCAACAAGCGAGCATTCTGAGCTTTTGTGAGGTGCCAGGATTCGCATCCATAAAGGAGCACCGGCACAATACAGGAATTAAGGGTCGGCATTTTGTTTTGACCGAGTATAAACTGGAATTCCAGACAGCACGCATCGTGTTGAAGGTTGCTCCAGCAATTACTAGACGGATTGCGAGTTCCTTGTGCGTGCTGCCATCTTCAGTTATATGAACACCTAAGTAACTTAACACCTAAGCTAAATAACTTAAATAATGCAAATTATTATTTTTAGACCACGATTTGGGCATAAAAACATCTGGCGCACGTCTGGTCGTTACGTAAAACAAAAACTTGGAAAGTGAACAAAGGGCTTATTAATTATTTATTGTGTTTCCTTTACTCTTAGGTTTTAGGTACGCCTATAGGCATATCTAATATAGTAATTATATCCACGAATATCAAATAAATTACATTGCCTATTTCTTTGTAACGATCACGTAAAAATAGAAAGGAGATTACTAAATATTTATTACATTTGGATAAACCTAAATAATACATTATGTAAAGGAATTTTGGACCTTTGTATATTAGGTAGATTACTATAGGTAGATGGTTTTTCTAATCACGTAATATATTATAAATTGTATTTAATTTCCAATGGTATTAAATACATTAATATCATTGTTCATTTAATTGTTTTACGGTAGGTACAAATTGATGTAAGTATCTAAGCTAATGAAACAATATGTATTAGTCCGGATTGAGATTTTATCTGAGTACCTACCTACTTCTTTACAAAGTTCGGAAAAACAATGCCGAAACCTTCAGAAAAAGATCTTCACAGAAGTGTAAAGAATAGCCCTGAGAACATTTCCCATAAAACAACTTGAAGAGTACTGCTATGTCCCTTAGCAACCGTTGTGGCAATACTTCAAACAGAATGGTTGGAAATCTACCAGCTTCTAGTACCTAAAAGCTGCCACAAGTACCACATTCTTACGCAGTATACCCTTATATTGTAAAGGTATAATAGATTTTTTGGATCTAAATATTGTTACCATCTGAAAATGAAAGAGCGCTCTTGACAATTATAATGTAAAAAAGATTTTACAAAAACCTTTGAGAACATCATCCGCTTCCCATAATATGGATTCCACAAACTGCTTCCAAGCCAAGCGATCGGAGGCGAAATTAATGCTTTCACTGCCCAAATATACAGTGATAGGGATATTAGTTATTCTATCCCTTTTTATTTGTTAGTTACAACTACCTCCCGCCGCGCGCCGGTACCCCCGCCAGCCCCCCGCCAACCTAGCCCGTAGAAGACGCTAAATATCTCGAATAGTATGGGAAAAATTCGGAAAAGAGATTGAGTTTTCCCGCCAAGTGCGAGTCAGTGAGCAGTAAGCGGAGAGCACGCCATCGCCATATGTAATCATGCGTGATATTCGAAAACGAGGAATTTCAACTATGGAGGTATTTCCCTGTCAAATTACCACGAAATGGCGGTAGGTAAGTAAGTTAATAATGGGTAAAGATACATATCGAATGAAAAGGTATCTACTTTACTGTGTCAAGTCCTAATTTGTCAAAAATAAACGGAGATTCATGTTATAAGCTTGTGAGCCGACCG
The DNA here is from genome assembly GCA_022494985.1 of Micrasema minimum. NCBI lineage: Eukaryota > Metazoa > Arthropoda > Insecta > Trichoptera > Brachycentridae > Micrasema > Micrasema minimum. Next base: position 12,601 of record JAGVSP010002775.1, read on the forward strand.
CCACATTTCTGTCTAAAGTGCACTTTATACGGAAAACTGTACAGTTTCTGTACAGGAAAACTGTACAGTTTCTTGTGCAGTTGGCAAACTTTCCCGTATAAAACGAAAACTGTGTGGAATATTAAATGGTCCACGCGACGTTTGGCTGACCTGACAATTAATGTAAACGTTTAAAAAATAGATATTGATGTTTTGAATGCTTTGAAAAACGTTGAAAACAAATAATATATTTACATTCTATATTAACAATTTTCTACGAGCAAAAATACGATAATACCTTATTATCGCACTTAAAAAATGCACAAATTTAGCGTGTCTTTTGACATACTGTACAGTTTTCTATCCCGTATAAGGAACATGTTTTTCTATCTCTTTCCTATGTCTTTCCTCGATACAAATCCCTTTTTTGCGATCGAAAAATTGACTTTTTTGAGTTAGTACAGTAAGCTGATCAAGATTCTCTGCATTTGGTGTACTAATGCAGTGCCCTATGCACAATTGGGTGTGGATCTCAGATGCATTTATATTTGTACTAAATAAGAACACCGTTGTTAGTATTGACCACTTTGATATTTGTGGAATATTATCCCCTGTGACGATTTCAGATTGGTGCGTCTATATTTTGTGGAAATGTTTATAACGACGATTTTTAAAAATAAATTGTAGATTGGTAGTGGTATTATAGGTATTTACGAATGCTTACTGATACATATAGGTACAAAGATTTTCAAAAAAAATGTTTTCAATGATGTATGTGAGAATATTAGTACAATAAATGAGGGAATACAATAGTACAACAGAGTTCTGGTACCAACCCTTATGTATGGTAGTGAAGCGTGGTGTTGGAAAAAGAAGGATGAAAGTAGACTGAATGCTGTTGAAATGCGATCTATGTGTGGTAAGACTATGTATGACAGGTGTACAAATGTCGAAATTAGAGCAGAGTGCAAGGCTGAGATAAGCATTATCGACAAAATTAAGAAAGGGCTTTTACGATGGTTTGGTCATGTGGAGCGAATGAGTGATGAAAGAACGGCTAAAAGAAGTTTAAATGTGCCTGGATGTAGAAGCCGCGGAAGGCCGAGAAAGACATGGCTTGACCAAGTACGTCAAGTACTTGAAAGTGGTCATGTGAAAAGTCGGAATAATCGGCGTATGTGCATGAGAAGATGTATGAATGTAGAGGAAGGATAGGAAGTATGTCAGGACAGAGTGGTATAGCGTTCTATCCTCTCTGCCTAACCCTACGGGGAAATGGCGTGATGGTTAGTTAGTTAGTTAGTTAGATGAGGGTGATAGGTAGCACGCTTGGAAGAGTGAGTACAGTGGAAATAACAAGCTTGAAGATTCTTTTAAATTTTGGAAGTGTGAAATTTAATTTAATTTTGCAATATTTCTTGACATGTCACCTCCCGCCAACAATTAAATTGTAAGGCATACAACATACAAATTTTATAATATTTCCCATAAAACTTTAGTAAATTCTTACAAAGGTGAGTTCACATACATAAGCGTTCAAATAATTACAATGAAAATTCGTGTGTTGATTCCAGATATTTAATGCTACCAAAAAAGAAAAAAATTCATGATTTAAAAAAAAATATTAAGATTTTTCATACAAAGCTTAAAATGAATATACTTATAATTTAGTTGAGAAGGGAGGATAGCTTATTCTGAAAGATGTAATTTGGTGAGTGATTTAATAATTCATGTCTTGTGTTTTTCATGTCAACTTTTTTCAGGTAAATTTACACACTGCTATTTTTCAGACATGAATTTTCATGATACTACGAAAAAACTCAAATAATCAATATTTTCCGCCTAAGTATATTCCGCCTCGTAGCATAGTGGTGCATTTAGCTACGGTCGCGGGTTCGATTCCCGTAGGGGGTCAACATGAAATGTTTATTTACATGTGATTTTCATATTAATATTTCATGTGACTGGTACTGAATCACCTACACCTTGGACTGGTACTGAAGCGTAAGACTGATCATCCTACCTTCATGTAATAAAATGATCACGAGACACTGCACTTGGTGTACCAAGCAGTTCCCTATGGGTGCGGATAAAGTAAAGTAGTAAGTAGTTATAGCACCTAAAGAAAATCAGTAGAAAATGTTTTTTTATTTAATTTTTTAATTTTGTACATAAAATTGAGACACATTATTTATGGTCCAGGACTGCCAAATAAGCTAAAAAGCTGGGTATTGGCAGACCTGTTACCCAGATTATCAGATACAAGAAAGAGTTTATGGTGCGGTTGGAGTATAGTCAGTTTAAGCTACCTATGATGTGTATTTCTTAGGATCCTAGCATTTAGACTTTGTTTAGGAATTGGGCCCACAGTCTCCTGTTTCCTGTGCGGCGCGGCGTGCATCTCGCTGGCGGGCCTTCTAGTTACCGGGTGCCGGTACACGGCAGGACGGAGGCAGGCCCGCCGCCGCCCGCCACCGCGCGCCGGGCTCCGTCTCGCGGCCCGCGGTCTATCGGCAATCGGCAGCCGTACTGCCTCATGCCTCAGACTCAGTGCCGAGTGCCCTCAGTTCTACTCGGAAAGCCGCGTGGTAAGTCGCGTCAGCGGACCGTTTCTCGTTTCGCGCCGAATCTCGACTTTACCATAAAAACACTGACATCAATATTCGTGAAACGGAATAATCGAATTATCACGATTTGTTCGGCTCCGTGCGTGAAAAGCCGCTCCCTAGCGCGTGCAAATTTTTCCCCGGCATTTTTTGGTTACACAAAATTTCCTTTATCGAGTGCGGGCTCTGAGGTACCTACTTGCAAATGCAACTGGTGGATGAAAACCACTTGTATCATTATTTTCCGAGTATATTTTCTTTAATTCAAACAGTTACCAAGCACTTTTAGTGTATTGTATATTTTATGGGATACGAACCAAGTTTTAAAATCCATTATTACCTTTAGTGATAAAACATAGATTATTTTAAGTGCGAAAACTATTCGGACTTTGTATTGCTTTGGGTCCTTTGAAATAAATAATTCATGTCGGAATTTCATAAATAAACCGTTGATTTCGCTGGTAAGCCCCGCGAACCCCGAGTGAGTAGCGAAGGACGATTTCGAGAAGTACACGAAAGTTGGTTAAAAGTTAAGCGTTTACCGTTGCCCGCGAATTAGGTAGAGAAACAGCTGTGGACAGACGGCAGAGAGTTTTCCGCTTGATTTCTCAACAATCTTACAATTTAGTGGTGTTTTTATTAGAATTTGAGGTCTTTTGCCGAGCAGGCTCCGGCAGACTAGTGGCTCATGAAGGCCTGAGGGCACCTGCTCCAGTCGAGGGCCATGATCATCTCCAAGGACCTATTCCTGGTGGGAGAGCAGGACTACCTGAGGCTACCACGAGACGAGAGACGCAAGGACACCATGCCTCCCCTTACTGACCTGAAGCCCCCGGATTTAGCGCCCAGGTAACTAAAACCACATCATATTTATCATCAGTCGTGTGTTGCGTGCTTGTAACTCGATTATATTGGAATGTACTGTTACATAAATAATCATTTTACTGTAAAATAGTTTCTAGACATGCCGGAATACTAATTTAGATAAAGCTATAAATAAAAATTGGAATGTTTAAGCCTACATGGCTATACATATATTTTGATATTGGGAAGTATGCAGGTCTGGACCACCTTGAATTTCTCTCTAGTAAAAAATACGACAAGCTATTTCAACAAAGCTTTCAATATTTAAAAAATGTTATATTATTTCCATGTTATAAAAAAATGAGAAAATTTTCTGATTATTCTCTGAGAATTTTTTTTTCTCATTTATTAAGAAGTGTATAAAACGTCAAAAAAAAAAACCCATGAAAATGTTTACTTTGGCTTTATTCAGATCGTTCAGATATTATAGTATTTAGATCTATCAGATGAAACAATAACTACATAAAGTAGTAAGTTACGTTTACAAAATAAAATTTAAAATGATGTACCAAGTAATAGATTACTAGGTTTAAAAATAAATTACTTAGGTACTTTTACATAATAATATATCGTTACGAAGTATGAATCATTTCATAATTTAAATAATCGTTTTATCGACAAGTAAAAAAGATATCATTTTGTCAAATAGTTGGCCTTGAAAACACATGCGTTACGATAAGAAAAATATTCAGTTTTAGGTGATTGGAAAACTTAAAGGACAAAGAAAAAAAACTAATTTCTCAGACGTGACGTGTCATATATTATTATAACGTAATTATTATTACGTGTCATATATTATTATAGTATAATAGTGACTACACTTTCCAATGTTTTTTTTAAATAATTAATTACATAAATATGTAAAGTTTTCCATATTTATGAATAGTAACTTCGATATTTTTTAAATATTTAAGTAGTAATAAATTTTACATGTGTCTTGTATTCAGTTGTAGAACGACATATAAAATACCAATTTTGAAAGATATATTTAAAAAATGTATACTAATTTTTTTAGCGTCCCGGAATCAGTGAAAATGCGAAAAACTAATTGATTCTACGTAGCTTTTTCAAAATTAGTTTTTTTTTTGAAAAATAAATTTTTGTGGGTATGAATATAAAGCTTAATAAAAAATAGACAAATAACCATTGTTTGAGTTGTAGGAAAAATACAATAATATAATTTGTAAAAATATAATAAAATACAATATTGTACTTGAATTTTTTGTGTTGTAAAAAATATATTTTTTAGTTTAGATTTCAAACACTGGTAGTGATTAGTAGATAATGTGAGAGATAATTAAGTAAACAAATAAGTTACAAAGTATGTATACGTTATGATTATTCCGTGTATAAATAGTTCGCGTGCGTTCACCTATTGCTATTCCCAGTTCACATTGCAAAAAAAATACAAATTTGCATATTTACCCCAAAACAGACGAGGCAAAGTATTTCGACTACATTAAATTAATTTATCTACACTTGTTTTGAACAGTCGTAGTCGTTAGGTACTTTTTAATTAATTATGAGTTCATTATTTTTGAAACTTTCCACGATATCTAAGTGGCTCAAGATTAGCTTGTGCCACCGTCTTAAAAAAGTATTTTTTATTATTCAAATCCCAACAGAGACAGAAAAACTCTGGAAACGAATTGGGGTCATCTAGGCGTTTACAGGGCTTATGACCTGTATTGGCTGGGTTAAGTGGCCACTTCATGTACTACACGTTTCCCCTTTCCGCCCATCATCTGACAACCATATATGACAAATTTTTGAAACTACTATATATATTGAATTTGTACAGAACCTTCCACATTTGAGTTTGTTTTTCGACAATTTTCAACATTTTTTTTCTCTCTGGTGACATCTGTTGAGAAGATTGTTAAGCATTTTTGGCAATCAATCTTTATTGGTGTAGGTAAAGCTAATCGAGCTTTATTACTCTGTCTCTGTTGGGATATCAATAATATCTGATATCAGCCCAGCATGGGTATAATCCAGTAATTTTTCTACAAGCATTTTTATACGTTCAAAATGTTGTTAAAAGTATTTTTTATTATATTTTTTAAGAAGTCCCATTTTAGTTTCTATAGTACTAAATTTACTTATCAATGGATGAAAATAAAAATACTAAATCCGATTACACCCATCTACACTAAAATTTACTGCTGAATTTTATTATTTTTTTATATACATTTTTTAACCATCACATATTTCTTGGAAACATGTTTAATTGCAAAATGAAAACGAACATAAAACGCATACTTTAATTTTTCTAACAGTAATTCGATAATATTTTTATCGACCATTTAACATTTCACCGCTAATATAATCGCTATCTAGGGTTCAAAAACCTAATATTTTATTATGACTAAGTTTTACATTTATTAACGATGTTATATTTTAAACACCTACGTAATAATAATCATTAATACTGAACACAGCTGATAAAGAATATATTTAAGTTTTATCATATCATTATTGTATTTATCTATGTAAAATGATGAGCAATATTGCTATTATTATATTTGAATCTTCAATGAATACATTTTTATACTTTTAAAAAAATTAGAATGCTAAAATGCTGTGTTGTTTGATCATTAGTAAATCGAAAGTAAAATTACAAACTTTAAAATAAGATACTTTTTAGTATGGAGAAAAAGAATTTTTTTTCACATTTAACTATTACTATAAGCTTCGGATTTTTAATTTTTACGATAAAACAACCCAGTCTTTAGTTCGTTTTTATTTCTCTTTTTATTTTCAATTCTATAGAATAAATTCTAACTTTATTACTTCTCATCCATTTATAAAAAAACACACTAAGAGATTCATATAAAAACATACTAAGAGACTAAGAGATTCAGCAAAATTGTAACTATTTTTTAGGCCGTACGATATTTTTAGACTCTCGACGAAAAATTACTTACTATTACTAAAAAGCACACGATTATCTCAATAAATAGGAGGATAAATAATATCTAATCTCGATTAATAGCAGAATTGACCCCAAATGCTAGGTAACTTACCTACAGTCATTTGATAGTGTTTACAAACACATACTGAAGATAGAATGCGTTCTCATAGTATTTACATAATGTTTGTTAGACGGTTCGATTAAAGTCACAAGTCCTACTGTTAGTGGAATGTCCGCTGGGATTAGTAGTTCCCTCTCTACTACAGGCAGCTCCCGGCCAATGACCCAGTGTCAGAGTACAGAGTAGCGCTGATCGTCTTTCTCTTCTCCAGGTCAGGAGTGGGACTTTACTAGCCCATTATTCTCACATTTCTTCCTCGTGCATACTCTCCTAATTATTTGTTCTTCTTCGATGTCTCAAGCCTGGTTTGCAGCAAGTTTCTATATCGGAATAATGTGTTGCAGAAAAGGTTCTATAGCGAAGGAAGTAATCAGGACAGAGTGGTATGGCGTTCTATCCTCTCTGCCTACCCCTACGGAGAAATGGCGTGATAGTTATATAGTTAGTTCCACTGCGCTCATCATCTGCGCCCTTTTCAGCTCAAAAATGAGACGCAGTGTCGCACACTTGCGTCGGAGCTGAATCAGGAATTTTAGTCGTTAGTTGCAACTACCCAGGGGTAGAATTACTAATATCCCTATCACTAACAGGTTGGGGTGAATGTGTTTATGACAATCTCAGAGCCGAGACAGTGATAGGGGCAATTAATGCATTTGGTCGCGTATTTAACCTTCTTTTCTTCCTCTTTTTCCAGTTAAAGCTGAATCCATTAAATTTTGCGGTATTAAAATTAAAAAATCGGTAGAGTTGTGCTGGACTGAAAAAAGACTCAATAGTCTTTAAAACAGTCTAGGGAAAGGGTGGGGCTTTCACTGCCTCAGGAATTTGTCCCCACAGCCATTCCTTCTGTTATGTCATGCAAGAGACCCTCATGTCACATAATAATCCATTGGGCTCGCCTGCTACTGATGGTTTTAATCAGGTGCCTTCCTCCTTCGATTCTTTTGAGAACCTTGTCATTCGTGATAATCATCATGGCACTAAAGCCAAATTACCTATTTAATATAATGAAGAACTTGTTTACCTACTGCGCGTATAAATATTCGTTCGTCGTAGGTTCATGCATCCAAAGATATGCGCATTTATCCCGTTGTCTTTTGGTAAATTGTTTTGTAAACTGGTCCGTATCACTACTGAAGTAACTGATCTGTGGTTTGTGTTGTGCATGAGCTGCATACTAATAATATAACGAATTATAGCGAATTTTGCTTTCAAATGGTGACGCTGATTTTATTCACCACAAAACGGTGTCCAAATACGTTTTTAAAAATAGCTCGTTTTTGTATGTTGCGCGGTACTATCTTTAAAGCGAGAATTAACAATAATACGTAGGTACACAATTACCATAGCTTTGTGTAGGATTCATCAAACATCATCAACAATTAACTTACAGATTATTGGAAAATGCCCTTGGTAGATTTACAAAGGAAACCCATCAATATTGTATTTCTTTAAACTCTTGTCTTGATCAAAATAACCATGTGCTTAAATTTTTTGGGGGCATATTAAAGTCAAGGTAAATTAAAGATTATTTATTTGGGAAAGCCCAAAAATCATGGAAATATAGAACCCCGATGGTAATGAAAGGAAAACATGCGAAACAGTACAAAACCCACACATAAATACACATACAAGACTGTACTTAAATTTTGCCCTGAAGATGGACATTGCAATGTGCTCGGAAACGTCGACAACACAAAACCTACAAACACGGCATAATAACTCAAAAAACGTTATTAAACGTATTAAATTAAAGATCTTTAAATGCCTGATTTTGCGCATTTGGCCACCGTGCATGAGGTCGCGGGTTCGATTCCCGTAGGGGGTCAACATGAATATTTATTTCCATTTGATTTTCATATTAATATTTTACGTGTGTGGCGGTCTTCGTAGCGTAAGAAGCTGGACTAACGATACGGAGATTCCGGGTTCGATTCTCGATGAGAACACAAAAATAAAGAGTGATTTTTCTCAAACCTGGGTGTTTGTGACGTTAGTCCCCTCTGTAATTGGGCCTCCTGGCCTGTTGAGGTGGTTAAATAAATAAATAATATAAAAAAAATGATCAAGTGCAGTATGCACATTGGGTGCGGATAAGGGAAGTAATATTAGTAGTTTAATGCCTGATTCGGCTCTGTGCGTCTCCTAGTGTTTTGATTGTGCGTGAAGCGGCTGTCATTTTGTTACTGCAGGAATAGTAATTGATTTCCTTGACAAAGTCGTCCACAGTAATAATGCGGTATGTAGGTGCTACTACAAAAGACAAATGTGTTAATCAAATACACAACCTACTTTACTTCCAATCACCATGAGACAACAGCCAATTGTTACTCTGATCACCTTGTTGCCGGGCATTGTGTCCTGCTAGCTATTAACGTGTTTTTATAGCTGTTTTAGGACGTAAAATGACAAAACAAACATTGTTATTACTTGTCCCCGTCTGGTCCCGGGTACAGGTAGAGTTGAAATACGTCAGTTGAGAATGCTGATGAAGCTACGATGCCGAGCTAAGAAAATATAATGTACCATAGGCAATGATAAGAAAATGTAACACTACATGAAAGAAGGCGTTCAGAGAGTTACAAAAATTAGCTAACTATTTGTTATTTAAAAAGATGTTTACTCGGTTTAAAAAAAAGCCACCTTTATAACGCCTGCATCACACCTGTTCTCCTCTATGGCTGCGAATCATGGCACCTATCCAGGGCCCAAAATAGCAGAGTTTTGAGTTTGAATAGGTGTCTTAGAAGAATATTATTAGGTGTGTGGTAATTTGACTTTATAAGGAACACAGAGGTGAGGTAACGGACACAGCCACCATTGGTATCTTCTGTCAACCGGCGAAAGTGTTTCGGCTGGCTAGGCCATATATTCCTCCCGAGAGCCTTATCCATGCTTGCCTATTTTACAAGGCATCAGGTTCTCGGCGTCCTGGACGTCCGCTGTTGACAAACTATCGGCAGCTTGGCTTGGAGGCAGTTTGTGAAACCCATATGCTCCACATAGGGAGCGGATATGGCATGATGATGTTTAATGGTTACAATTTGGTTGTTTTCAATTTTATAGGCAGTTTTAAACATCGATATATTTTATCGATATAATTTTCTCATACTCAAATAATGTTTGTTTTGGTATTTTATGCGTTCATCACTTCAGCCCGTTGAGGTCCACTGCTGGACATAGGCCTCCCCCTGCCGTCTCCACTCCTCCCGATCCTGCGCCGCCCCCATCCACTGTCTTCCAGCAGACTTCCTGATGTCGTCCACCCATCTCACCGGTGTACGTCCTTGAGGCCTCTGGTTTCTCGGTCTCCACACCAGAACGCGTTTCGTCCATCTGTCGTCCGTCATTCTGGCTATGTGACCGGCCCATTTCCACTTCAACCAAGCAATTCGCTCCACCACGTCGCAGACCTTAGTCTGCGTTATTTCCATAATAATATTTAGAATCGTAGGTACCTACTTGTGTCCATAATAAAACTGCAAACTGTTTCTAGTATATCTTAACCAACGCGATCATACGTAATATGTAGAATTTTAATATTTTTTATATGACCGGATACGGTAAAAAGATTAAAAAAGATTACGAAACAACTATGACTGCTTCTAAATGTGAATCTAACTGCTTATTTTCTTTATCCTATCTTAATTGCAAGGAATTTCTTCTTTTTAAATTTACGGTCTCAATAAAATTTTAACACCACCATATATTTTATTGCAAAAATATCTGTCGGGAGAAGCAATTAATATTTTTAATGATGCGAAAAAACGATTTTGTATGTACGTATGTAGGTATTTTAAATGGTGCCAGCTATGGAAACAGTTTTAAAAAGAAGATTAAAATTACAGCTAGTTTTTTGGCCTACGGTAAACTGATATCTACTGCTTTTTAAATAAGCATTTTGTGTACATAGAAATTCATTTCATTAATTGACAGTATTTAATTAATTTTATGACTAATTTGAGGAAGATTTACGTATCTCTACGTGATGTCTTACAAAAACGGGGCTCAGTAAGTTTTTTTATTAATTTACAAATGCAGTTACTGTACTTTTATTCCTATCGAGTTTTTAAGTTATTGAAATTAAACGTGATACTGATCAACTTGCCTTCATTCAATGATATCATAAGGATGCATTTTTACTTTTGGTACACCAATGCAATAAAATCATTTATAATAAGAAGGACTTACTACAATACTAAGAATAATATAATAATTAAGATGATGCAAGTATAAAATCGAATTGAGTTAAGTGATTATTATCTTTGATTGAAAAGGTGCTTTAAACTATTTAAATTTAGTAGGTAAAGAATTGGTGGTGTTTCTTCGCCATTTCTCTTCCTTCAATTAAAATAATCAGCATCTGATTACTGAATATCATTAATTATAACAGGGGATCAATCCGTTATAAGCAGGAGTCTTCAACCATATTATACATCTTGCCTTTTTGTTCTCGTTTTAATGAAACCTTTTACGAAATGGTAATAGGGTATTGTGAGCAAAGAGCTGTCGGAAGAGACAGATAATAGTTTTTAAAAGTAATATTTATTAATAGAATTGGCCGACTTGTGAAAAAATGTATATTTTAAAATGTATGTGTACAAGAAAGACTTTCTAAGACTATCGCAAGAGAAGAAAGAATGCTATTTATAGGGAAATTACGATTTGCCAAGAAAAACAGTTGAAACGTATTTTTCATTAATTACGTAAAATCAGTTTCAGTAAATTTGAATTATCTACCATTTGCACAAGTATTACCTAGGTAAAAACTAGGACATTGTACATAAAAAAGTGTTTATCGTGTTGCATTTTTAAATAATTATTATTTGACATGTTTTTCTTTTGATTATCAGCGGTTTCACTGCTACTTTTCAGCCTCAATTTCTTACTGGTCAATAATATACTTACTATCTAATTATTAGTTTGTGAGTTTGTGGGATTTTCAAAAAATTTCTGATCGTTCTGATATTACATAGATAATTTTTAAAAGTTCTTCAGCCATATTTTTTTCTATGCTTAGAAAGTGAAAGTTATAAATATCGCCAGTTCTCTATACGGGATGCAAGATGTGGGTTGACTTCCTGCGCCCAGTCGCTAGTAAATCAAGGAAAATAGTTTAGCAATAAGTCTGATCCTGGCGGCGGTATTCCAGGATTTGAAATCGCAACGAAAATGCATTTTACGCTGCTTTAGGACTCAGTTCCGAGAAATGCACTTATTGTTCCGTAGTTTCCTCTGAAAACAAATTGCAGTAAAATACTGCTGTTGGGTAGATCATGATAGTGAAAATTATGGTAATACGAGTATTATTATATTCGTCTATAAAAGTTATTAACTGTTTTATTATGCAGTTGTAGTCATCTGCGACGGGTAAATAAAATGCATTGTTTTATTTTTGGAGGATTTGTATACTTATCCTATTAATTTGATTTTGATGATTATTATGTAAAATATGGGTAATTATTATTCAATTTGATATCTTGTCTAGTTTTCATTCGATTATAAAGAGATTTTTTTTATTTTTATTTTATTTATTTTTTTAGTTTTATTTACTTACATTTTAATGTTGTGCACACAGTGCTAAGTTTGGTAAAAATGAACTAAGAATTTTCAATTTGAGGTAAAATATACAACATAACACCAATTACGTGGACAACACAATGTACAAGACAAATTTCTGAAGACGTGAAGTGAGCAAACAAGGTGGTTATGTTTTGTCATGTGTATTTTGTGTTGTTGTATGCGTGTGGAGTGTGGTGAATGTGTTGGGAAATCTGAATATTTAAACGCAGGAGACGATAAGTAAAGAGAAAGAGGATACCGCCGTCCTGGCAAACCGGCAAATAATCTAAGATCTAGGAATCGTAACAATTTTTAAACAACTTACATTATATAAAAATACTCGCATTCTCAACTCGGGATATTCTAATATTAAAAAAAAAACATTGCATTTAACAAGTATGTGCGTATGCAGGTATACCTGATATGTGCATTTATACATTGTAAATTATTCACTTCATTAATTTAATTTATTCATTGACAAATGCATATTTATATCTAAGAATCATAAGTTTTATGTTAATCCTGATGCAGTTACAGTTGCACGTGGTCTGGAATAAAATAAAATACCGGATGTCTATTTTAGCTAATTTACTTACATACTGCGCGGCATAGGACCATAATTTCATGTTTTATTTTAAAAACTAAACCAGCATGGCAAACATGTAACGAAACCCTAAGGGAAAATTGCGCCATACCTAATAAAGTTTATAAAACTACACTGATGCAGTAATGTAAAAGCGAATTGAAACAGTGTTTTCTCATTCATTGACGTTTTTCCATGTAAGCAACCGACTGTTTTTTTTTTAAATTTGCCAATAAAACTATTGTTCTGACGTATGCACTCGTTGGTAATATGAAAAATAAAAAGATTTTTTACTTCTTATTAAATTATGGCGTTTAACATTATAATATCTATCCCAGTAGAGTTAGACTTTCGTCTAAGGCAAAAGCTACAATCTAGAGCAGTAAAATTTCTAACAGGAGATTTTGCATTGTAAATAAATTTATATTTACAATGCAAAAACGGAATAGACGGGGCATTTTCATACAAATTTTCTAAAAATATACGTTTCCTAGGGTTAATATCATAACACCACTTATTATCAAATTCCACCGTCTAAAGACTCCAGCACTTAGGCCAATAGACGAAAAGTGTGACGTAGATATTTAGCGATGACGCAGATGCCTATTGATGACGTATTAAGAGACATAGTGGGTAACTAGACACCTTAGACACGGTAGTATTTTTCAAGTATGGAATGTCACTTCTCTGAAATTCTTGCTCGAAGACTGAACTTATAATAATACACATTGTATACTTTTTTTTTATCAAAGTGTAGTTTAAAAAACACGTGGATGAATACTGAAAACTCCTGAATTATCAGATAAATAAAACAATGCTGCAAAGCCTTCTTTCTCTATAGTTATTCCGCGCATATATACATCTACCATACATTAACACCTACTCAATTCACGTTCATAGGGAACAACATTCAAATTTATATAACCATAGAAAACAATAATAGAATTTCAAATATTTGTAGTTGAAGTGCATTAGATATGCAGCGTCCGTTGTTTTTTCTATCGGTTTGTTTTTGGTTCACTACCACTGCGATATATTCCGAGGTTATTGTTACAAAGTAGGCCAGTGGGCTAGTGACCTCTCCTAAACACGGAGTCACGTCTCATTTTTTGTTTCCATAGAACATCAGCGGTGTTCGATCTCGCTTCATTTCTTACCGCGGGGTACCGATTTAACCGCCAACCGCCATCAGTGGGTACCTAACCAAGTGCCTACTTATCTACCTATCTATACATTATGCTGTTTCTATGGAAACATCACGAGACAATTATTTTCCCGCCCTTTTGGGAGGTTTTCAAAACAATAACTTGTGATATTTTCTATTTTATTCTTGTATAAAACACCAACTAGACGTGATTGCATCAGTTTCATATTTCAACGATAAAATCAGACATAAAATGGAGAAAAAATGTTTTAACAAAAGAACAAAACAAAAAAATAAGATGTTATCTCAATCAGTGGCGTGCAAAGATCTATAAAACCTATCCGTCCTTAAAAAATATGGTAGCATTTTTCTCATTTGCATTATATTGGGTCTTACATGCATATTCCCGAAAATATAAACTTTTACAATCTAATTTAGATAAGGTTGTTTTACAAAAGTTCTGTAGTAAAATTACTTAAGTGCCTTATTCATAAATGTAGTAACTTGAACAATGAAATTGTTTTATGAATCGCAATTCTTTTGTTTAGTTTTACCTAAAAAGTACTTGAACCGTGAAAGAATCGAATTGTCGTTTTGGTTGTACATTAATTCTTATGTAAAACACAACTCGGAAAGTAAAATAATTAAAAAAGTGTAGGAATGAATAATTTAGTGCGTGTTTTATGGTATGGCGAGAATAATTGCATTCTCTACAAGAATACAACACGCACACAGTGAGAAGTAATAAACCTATCACATTACACGTAGTATGTATTAAGAAATAAAACACAGTGGATATGGCTGTAAGAGGTAATAATCATCTTTATGAATTGAGCGCATTGTTGCACGGAAATATTGTACGGCTAATATATACTACATATTGATCTGACGCATAGAAAAGTCTGTTGAAAATATCTTGTGCACTGAAAATATTTTTAATTTTTAAAGCTATTTCAAGTACCTACACGATGTAACTCTAAAAAATTCAACAGCATGACTGTATAAGTCAAAAGCTCGTAGAAACTCGGGTTTTACAGCATCAAGTTGATTTGTAACTCAAAATTCGTAAATTTTCTACAATTATTCAATACTAGAAACAGGCTTTGTTTTACGACTACTTTACACTTTACGTAATGATCTTTTATTCTAATATTTATGCTTCTAGATGTTTTCCCAATATAAAATACGATGCCTGAATAATAATAATTTCTCAAAATTTGCAGAACACATTTTGACAAATAATCACTTCTTCAATTTTGAAGATGGAGTGGAGGTCTTACATATTGATGAAATCAAGAAATCTGTAAAGGAAAAGCAGAATATAATGAATAATCAAATAAATTTTAGCAATAGTCCCATTTTTAACGTATTTACCCTCTGCAGGAATCCCCCCCCCTCAAACTCTCTACCCCTATCCGTAGATCACCCCCTCCCCAATCCATAGTTCCCCACCCCCACTAATTAGATGCAACTTTGCATTTTATTGTTAGTTTTGTATTATCTCTGATGATCGTACGGTGGTACCGAAACTAGTTAGTAATATTACTCAATTAAAAAATGAATAAAAACACAAGTGATTTTTATTTTATTTTTAAAAAGTTTACAATGATTTACAAAGTTACTGGCGATAATATAAATAACGTTTCTTTTACACCTTGGACTGTCTTTGAAGCGTATGACTGATCATCTTGTTTGCATGAAATAAAAGTTGTTTCGATACATTGTACATAGTGTTCCAATGCAGTGCCTTATGCGCCACTTTGTACGGATAAAGGAAAGTAGTAGTAGTAGTACCTAGTAATAAATGGCGGCAGTTGTTAGGATTCACTGGGTATTTGCGACTTCAGGACCACGATTAATTAAATATTGCAAGTTACAAAATTCGTCGATCCCAGATATCGATGTTAGAAGCACGTTTTCACTCTCAAGGCGAGGTAACGGGTTCAGATTCCGCGGGCAGCCGGACGCGGTGGTCGATTAAAATATTTTCGTAGAAAAGAGTATGTAACATACTACTGGTTACTGGTTCTCGGTCCCCTCAACACGCGAATGGCATTCTGCATACGTCATCATGGCATCATGCTGCCTTAGGGCTTCAGATGGGCACGCTGATCACTGATTCTTGGTATAGGAGAATGAGAGTATTGAGAGATTCAGTAGTTTATAAATATTAGACACACAGTGGATTTAGGTTCAGAACTTTTAAAAAATATATACATACATAGCGTTCTGCGTTGAATGTTTCATAGTAAAACAGTAAAGTGGAAGGTTATAAATAATTACATAGCAAAAAATCTACATTTTGAGTGTCCTGAAAATCCTTGCAGACGATTTCTGGATTTGTCCATGAGGGCTTCATAATTAATATCTCAAAACACGTATAATAATACGTTAATTATATAGACTTAACTCATATTAAATTGGATAGGTTGAAGAAAGATGCTGCAAGTATTTTGTTTTAAAAATTTAAGTATTTTGTTTTAAAAATTATGTTATTTAGTTAATCTAATAAGGTATGTGATGAGTACCTATCCTGTACATACATTGATTATCTAGGTATTATAGTTTTATTTTTTTCTAAATTTTAATTTCTAAAAATGCCAAATTTTATTTTTTCAGTTATGTTACTTTTCCTTTAAAACATTTTAATTTATGCTTTACATATTACAAATAAGCAACTGTGTACAGGATGGGTACTTTGCAACAATAATAAATGTTTTCAATAATTTTAGATACTTAAGTGATAGCCTTTAAGTGGACATTATTGTTAGAAAATTAATGTTGTATATATTTAAAATAAGTGTATGTCTGTTGGATGTCCATAAACAAATAAAAATAAAAAATAAAATAAAAACCCTGTGAATATCTAGATTATTATTATTATTATTATGGATAATCATTTAGGCGCCATTTTTGTGAGAAATCACCCCAAGGGCGCTGTACATTCGATATTCTTAGTCAATTCCATTTCAATTTATGAATAAAGGATTCTGAGACAACGATTATCTAAGAATTGATACTCAATCTATACGTAGGTGAAGTACTGAACCCCAATTCGTCTTGCAGCTGCAAAGCGCATGGACGGTTGGAATTTCAGCTTCACCCACGTACAAATTAATTTTTCAAACAATTTTACTAAAAAACGCGATACTAATAAAAATAATAATTCTACTGATAGCAGATAGAGTCTAGAATCCAGGTCATTTTGCAGCTACAGAGCGCTTTTGGAGGTCTAGGTCAAGATTTCACATGTTTATTTCACACCCCACCTGTCTGTATCTTGAATATATTTAGTCAATCTATCTAGAAGGGGAACATTTTAATATAAACTCTAATTTTATTCTTCATGTCTGGGCTTTCTCCTTGAGAGGAGAGAAAAAACAACAACTGCTGTTCATCATTTTACTAACTATAAATTAAAAAAACGGATCGAATTTAAGAATGCGATCTTTATCATTAACTTGATTTCACAAAAAACGAGACGATTAAGTTTTTTTTTCTATGAAACGATTTATAAAATTTGGTAAATAGGTAAATAATATATGTAATGTTTACGTACATATGGGCAGAAATGTATAACATTTAAATTCTATTTGAGGCTGCAAAAAGAGTTGACTGGATACATTTTCAGTTTTTTGTGATCTGCACTTTACGTTTTTGTGCTTCTGTACACTATTTAGGTGAACATTTTGAAGACATTCATTTCTGAAAATAATTATGGTTATATGGAATTCGGAGATCGTATTTTTTTATTTTTTTATATATGATACAACAAAAAAGGCAAAAAAGTAAGAAGCATCCAGAGGAAAATGGACACCAATGAAAAATCTGAAAATTTTCTAAGAATTTTTAAAATTACAATCTAGATACATGACTTCATAGTAAAAGACACGCGAATGAACTAATTATACTATCTATATGATATAAATTTAGATATAAACAACTAGGTATAGGTATTATAAAAATTTGATTCTAAGAAAGAAAAGAGCGTTTCTTTGATAGCACGATAAAACATATCCGATGCTTCAAATAATTGTGATATTTGAATATCTTATTCATGTGCCATTGGTACCGGCGGCATTTTTGCACAAAGTGATGTAATTTGTATGTCAACACAGTGATTAGTGACACTGAGAGTGCTATGTGATTGTTAACACATTTCTATGAAACATGTTCAATGTTTTCGCAGAGTTCAGTCAACTTTACACAAACAAAAGTTCGTCTTCATTTTGCTGTCGTGTGTCCTTAAAAATTACTACTTTTACGATATGAGCAATAACGCACACTGCCAAAACAAAACATGTTTTGAATTAAAAATAGATGTAAAATAAGCACAAAATTAAACAATGTAATAAAATCAGTCTTTCTTGATTAATTGATTTCAAGACCTACCTACATAGGTACGTTCCGAAAACAGTTTGTGCATCTGATATTAATTCATCAATATCTGCGATAGAGAGTCTTGTTTATGCTGTACCATTCGATATTTTTCACGAGTAAAATCGAATTGATACAAATAACGATATTGGTAAAATATTAAGCCTAATTTTGAAAATCAGCTCGCAAACATTAATTTTGATGGAGTTATTTGTCCAACTTTGTTTTTTATAGATCCGGAGAGATGTGTGATGTAGTTATGTAATAAAAGATTGACTTTCATTGCAAGGGCTGCCGTTCAACACTTCCGTAAAAATCTTTTTACAGTCGGGGCTAGTGATCCCATTTGATCAAATGCCAAATCCCCGGGTATTCAACTCTTAAAAAAGTTGCAAGCACAAATGCATTTGATCGTATAGTTGCATAACGCGCCAGTATATTCCTTCTACGCTTTCTAAACTATAGCTAGACTTTAGGTCGCTAACAGTTTTACGGCAATTTATTGTTATTTCCAACTAGCTAATATTTCTATGTAATGTACATGTACATACTTTGTACATTATTATTATGTTGGTTGGTGTTACGTTAGCTGATCTGCACCTTCGTACATACTCTCTTCCCTAGACTTGTACCTACTGATACTGAAGCGAAATACGCATCTACTAAGGTCAGTGTATTCATTTGAATGCTAAACACTCTTTAAGTTCGCATTCGTTTCAAGGCCAAGAAGGTTCCGCTTTAACTGGTATTGTAGCAGTATCGCCCAGGACTCTTTTTTTCCTGAGACATTTTATCGTTTCTTCGAAGCAATCGCCGAAGCATGACTCATTTCGAGAGAGAATTTTCAGTTTTACAACCAGCATTTACGTGCAATTTGTGACTGTTATTCAGCCCCGAAGGAACGGTTGCAGAAGAATGTTAAAATAAAAATGACGAAACAGATGACGGGGAGTAACGAGGAACCCATTATTACAATCTGAAGCCAACAGCGATCCCGTTACCGGATTTCGCTGCCGATTCCTCAACACTCAACACTCAACACGACTGACTGTCAGAAATTACAATTTTAATGAGCACGACTCTTTAAACTAGTCATATAATTTAGTAACGACTTGACACGGTTACTATCAGGAGCGCCACAGCGGCATCTTTCACCTTCTATTTACTGACTAGGAGATAATATTGTTCTAACAGCTAACAAAATGCGGCTCCACGCGCAGTTCCGTGAAGGAGAGGCGAAGTAGGACAGGTTTTGTGAGAGTTGAAAGCTGTTAGAAGGCAGACTCCTGCCTGGGTGAAGTAATGCACTTATATTTTTATCAACACGAGTATTAGTACTCACCACCACAATAATTTTTGGTATGTAACATATAAAAGATATCGAAACAACGTAATCGAAAGTTAATCCTGTTTACCTATAGAATGAAATACGTTAAAGATTTTTGTGGACTCCACATGCTCCACATAGGAAGCGGATATGTTATGATGATGATGATAAACATTTTAATACATCATTTGAATTATTGATATTTTGTTTGTAAAAAGCCAACAAGCATTTGAAATAGCATTAAAATTTTAAAACAAAGCCATTTGCTTCAGTAGCTCGATCACAGATCACTATCGACGCGGTAATAAGCGACGTGATAACGATTTCTTACCATGGATGTTTAACGTTTTCGCGATCACAATGGAACACGCGTTTAAAAGTTATCGATCGGGATTATTAAACGAGAGCATCAAGTCGCGAGCCATTTCCCGAGATATATCTTCTTCGCACATATCTTCTTTCAATCTTTCTCGAGTGCATTTAGCCGGCGTTCGGCAAGCCAAATATTGAGAAAAGCAGTCGACATAATAAACAATCCGACACGCGCGTTGACTTTCTTGATTTGACGTTTGACGTTTAGCCGCGATATTTATTATCATCTATGGTGCTCGGCAACGCGATCGTGGTATGAACGTAGTATGTTCATTGTGATCGGTCAAATGGTTAGCGTTAGCCCGTGGTTAGCACGTTTTTAACTACGTCGATAGTTATCTGTGATTGAGCTCCTGTTGTGAACTTTAGAATTCGACAGTTGCTCAATTTTCAATTAGTATTTTCATAAAAAAGTGATGAAATCGTACCCAAACTTTTTTATTGTTTTCAATACGCGTACCACATGATTTCACCTATTAAAAATAGTTGGCCAAGCTCTTAGAAATTTGGTAGCGCAAAAACTAAATCAACATTCAATTAGCTACGAGCACTTTGGACGACAGTAACGATGATTGGCGAGACAGAATAAAAACACGGATGTTTTGTCGGCGTTTTTACTGCAAGAGGATGACTACTTCTCGAAATGACCTAGTGTAGGGGCAGATAATAGAGGATTATCACTGTAAATTTGGGCCAGCTCCTTGAGCAGGTTGGGGTGAATGTGTTTATGACAATCTTAGAGCCAAGACAGTATAGGGGCAATGAAAGCATTTGGTCGCGTATTTAACCTTCTTTTCTTCCGCTTTTTCCAGTTAAAACAGAATCTATTAAATTTCGCGATTAGGATTGGACTGAAAAAAGACTCAATAGTCTTAGTCTCAGTCTAGGGAAAGGGTGGGGCTTTCACTGTAGATAATAGAGGAGTTCTATGCAAGTTCTAAGCGTCACACGGAGAACTTTTTTCGCACCGAAAGGTTAGACAGTCGAAAGGGCAAAAGCTGTAAAGAATCAAAGATGCAGAGGTCGACCCGACCGCCCACTGAGATTAGAGTGCAGATTGGTGATGTACTTAGCATCTTAATAGTGGAGGCTTTGAGAACAGCCGAGGGAGTTGCTGTAAGTGACTTGCGTAATTTCGGATTTACGAAAAAAGAAAAAAAACATCAATTTAAATTGGTAATAATGTTTAGGTTACACACGCCCTTAGCTATCTCTATAGCTATAGCTATAGTCATGCATGATATATAGGTATTTCTAAACTAATTATAATTAAGTAGTGTATTACCATCAGGTAGTTGTAGTATAAATTTTCCACATATTTTCACACGCTCAGTAGCATAAACAAATTGGGTGTTCTCTTCGTGTTCAAGGATTGAAGCTTGATGGGTGGCTAAGACAACAGCAATTTAAAATGTCAGTATTTATAAATTAATAAATTGAGTATTCTGTAAAATAAGGATAACTTCAGAGGCAAGAATAGTGTTTCGAAATCATGGCATGTTTGCCGTTCACATACACGCAACGCAAAAGAGCAATACGCTGGTGCATTAAAATAATATTTAAAATGTTACTTATTTTATAAGAACTTAAGAAAGAGAAGAAAGAAGCAGAAATCTAGTTACCATATTACGTAATTACGCCATAATGCGAATATTTATTTGGTAATGTTATTACAATATATGTATACATGCAGTAATAAAACTCGTAGTACAGCCCGAAAACTGGTGAATCTACATCATATTTGGAATGTGTAAGATGATTTTTGAATCTGAGGTTCAAAAAAAATAATTCTCCTTTCAAAGTACCGTAGATTGAGTAAAACTATACGAATTCTTGTTAAAGTTATATTAATACATAGTATAAATTTGATTAAATATAATGTTGCTAATGAAATCAACAAAATTGTTAAAGGGATAATTCCAAGATATTTGCAAAACAAATAAAAAAACCATGACTTTTTTCATAAATATGC
>JAGVSP010002776.1:0-54321 GCA_022494985.1 Micrasema minimum
TAATTTTTCGTATTAAAGATTTCGAATATCTAAAAAAACATTTATTATAAGGTTCGCTCTTTTTTATATCACACTTACTTAACTTTGTTACATAGTAGTATGACCACAAACGTACCACAATACAACATTTAAAATACTTGTTTTCTCACTCTTTATGTCCTCAGAAATTTATTTATAAACATTGTGATGAGCACGTAATTGGTGCTATACACACAGAGCTATATCACATAGCTCCGTGTGTATAACATTAAAAATATAAATAAATACATGAAATTAAGCATTCGTTGGTGGTACAATGAGGAAATCCACTGCTACCCGGAATTGAATTTTAAAAATGCTTTCGTGTAGACGCGAATATTTAAAAATTTTGAAGTGGGATTAAATATCCCAAAAACGCACGCAAAAATTAATAAAAAATGTTGAAAATAGCATTCATTTTCAAAATCTTAAACAATGACGTCACTCCTTGTATCTAAGTGTAGTGTTTTCCGGTTTCCGTTTTTAAACCCCCGTAGCCGCGTTCCATGGCATTTTAATATGGAATACAATCTACATACAAGCTTCTATTGCAAAAAAGATGGCCGCCATTCAGTCTCCCTAGAACAGTATATGACAGTTGAGTCGACGGTATATTTTATCTGTGCTTCCCGCGTCAGTTTTGCATAGATTTTTGACAGTTTTGTTACTGGCTGGAGAAATACCATGGCCTTAAACAACCCGTTTTATGACGTCACACCTGCAAAAATGACGCAGTTAGTACAAAGTAGTATTTGGCGTGGTCTTTGAAATGTGCAACTTTAAAAAATCGTATCTTCATCAATAACTTATAAAAAAATATTAAATTTATTTTTTTTGTTTAGTTAAATAGTAGGTTTATAGAAAAAAATTACTTTAGAAAACAGTGGATTCCCTCATTCCATCACAATATTCGTAGCTAAGTATTTTTTTATACATTCTATACATTCCTATTGCTTTATTAATATATTACTTATATAATCATTATAATGTATGCTTGGAGAGGAGATCAAAAGTCTATTGATAACTATAACTATTGACAATTTATATCCTTGCTTTGTTATTTTTATTGTTTTTTAGTTTATATTATTGATAATCGTATTATCGTAATTTAAAGTTCAAAGCGAATTATGTGACTAATATAGGTACGTGAAACTTGTGAAAGCTTTGTGAAAAAAAAAACATATTTATACTCAATTATTATGGTATAGGATTATACAATTAACAAAATTAAAAAAATAATCCATAGATATATTTTTAATATTCTTTAGTACTTTATTTTGTAATGAAATGAAGGTTAATTAAATTTATTGATGATAATATTTTATGAAGAAGAATTGACTATTTATTTTTATTTGTACCATTATCGATTAAATTATTATGACCCCTTAAGGTGAACCAAGATTTTCCACAAACATTAATATTTTATGGCTGGTCAAAACTTATAAACGTTTTATTTTAAAATCTTCGCCAAAATAACTCAAAGATGACGTACTCTATACTCGTATAAATACTAATAATTATTTCATTTCCTGAAGCACTTTTTTTAAAATTACATAGCAGAAACGCTTTTAGCGCTCCATATAAGCTAACGATGAAATTGTGATGTTTTCAAAAATATTTACATTCTGTTTCTTTTGACTGCCACAAAGCTCAAAAAAAATCAAATAAATCACTGCAAACTATTATCTAGGGAATTTTTTTTTATTATTATTTATGACAGAATTAACGGGAAGCCTTCATTATTAGCTTTTCTGAGAGATAACTAAGGTGACAGCAAAATAAATTAGAATCTAAAGCAGCATTTTAATTCAATAAAATTAGACTAGCAGTTTTTATTACCTTACTTTACTTTTAAGCACAATAAAAACCCCATTTTTTTTGTGTACGCCGTTAACTTAGCCCATGTTATAAGTGTGGGGGGAATCGACTATTTTTTCACTTCGAGAAATCCTTTTTAATTTTTGTTGATTTTAAAAATCATTATTATTTGTTAGAGCTCTTATATATTTTAAAAATAAAGCATTTAGATATTGGCAAATCCTCTACATAAGAAGAAGTACATAAAAAACTTTTGGTTTAATTATTAAAGTCGGTTTACGGACGATAATTTTACGTGATAACGTCATAAGAAAACATTGTTGAAAAATAGCATACTTTTATGAATTGATTTGAATTATTATTACTAAATTTCATTATTTTGTATAATACACTTTGTATTTCAAATTCATTTGAATATTTTTGCTGCTGTTTTCTCTTCTTCTACTCTGCTGCATCGGCCTTCTACTCGGAGCATCGGGGAAGAGAGATAGATGCGTCACAAACCGAACGCTTAGGCCGATCGTGCCTCTCTATCGCTTGTTCCGCGCTCTCGCTTGCACACTCGGCGGATCAGGCGGAACGTGACAATGAGTCATGCTTTTTCGTGTGTGCAGCCGGCGTTCATCGATTTATTAGACGTTATCACGTCAAAATGTAATATAGCCATGAACTTGTTCCAAACTACAAGATAAACTATGTCAATATGGAGCAGCTTACAGTATGGAGTTTTATTGAACATTATAATCACTACTAAACATATTTTATTGGTGACGGCTTACATTGTCTAGAAAAAACCGAATGAGTTGAAGAATGTCATTTACTACAATAATTAATTACAGTTTTTACAAGTATAGAAATATTGTGATTAGTGATCAATGATCAAGGCTTTAAGAATGTTTGTTTGTACTTTGTTCCAATGCAGAGTTACTATTGAGAAATACGATATGGTCACATATTTGTCTTGTAAAATAATGCTGACAGCGAGGATAAATTCGATCACACTGAGATTAAGATTACGAAATTCTCCAACGGTTACTATGATTTCAATTTGCATTTTGAATTATTCCAAGTATTTAAAAATAAGGGCCCTCGCTGTTCAGAAATTTCTTGGATAGGTCTTCATCATCATCATCATAAATACATTATCCGCTCCCAATATTGCATCGCTACTACTACTACTACTTTCTCTTATCCGCACCCAATGGTGCATAGGGCACTGCATTGGTACACCAAGTACATGTTGTCTTGATCATTTTATTACTTGAAGGTAAGATGATCAGTCTTACGCTTCAGAACCAGATCAAGGTGTCACAGATGAAATATAAATATGAAAATCAGATGTTTATAAATATTTCGTGTTGACCCCCTACGAAAATTGAGCCCGCGACCTCCTGCACGGTAGCCAAATATATAGATTACATTGAAAATACAAACACATTCCTTACGATGAGTGTCTCGTAAATTTTATGAATTTCACATCACGTGCAACATCTCCAGCACCAATGCAAGATTTTATATTATAAAATATTCCTATAAAGAAAATCACATCCAACTAAATAAATTACATAAAACATTATGATTAAAATAATTATTTTGCTACAAAAAAAACACAGCACCTACACTCTACAGCTATGTTATGCTTTGTCGTGATAATAATGAATTGAGATCATCCAATATTAATAAAATCTTTTTTGTTACATTGTATACTCGTACGATCAAATTCAACGAACTACAAGGACAATTTACGAATGATATTCAATAAAATGCCCAATAAACATATTACGAATAATCAAAATATTATGATCATTGCACGATTCAATGATTAACTCGTGAAAATGATTGATCACCTTGATACACCAATCAATAATTATTCAAAATTGCATTTCTTCAAGTCAAGATGTAATGATTCTGACCTAATAATAATTTATAAACGATACCCGTTAAGTAAATAATTACTTATTATTTTAGTAAATTGCGCATTCCACTAATTGAAATTAATTAATTGGAACGTCAATGCCACTTTGAAATCACAAATTATAATTTTCCGCTCTAACGCTGCCAGTGTTAAGATTTTATAGATCAGCGCGTTGGGTGCTCAAGCTATTGAAAATAGCTTTTTAGTAGATTTTTTTTCGGCACCAATTTTCTCACTATCGCAATATCTACGAAATCTTTCCTTATTTCAACAGATGTTCTTTAAATTCCCAGATGACCATTATTACCTAATAAACAGACAAGAGCCGAATCATTCTTCTTTCTTTTTGTATATTTTTATACATAAACCAGTGTTTAATTAGCTTTTGTTTACTTTCTAAATAAGTGAGCTAAGCATTAAAGCTTTTACATACAAAATATATGATGCGACTGTGCCTGGATGTAGAAGTCGAGGAAGACCGATAAATACATGGCATGATCAAGTTAAACAAGTGCTTGGAAGTGGCATGTAAGAAGTCGGAATAATCGACGTGCGTGCATGAGAAGATGTATGAATGTGGAGGAAGCAAGAGAAGTATGACAGGACAGAGTGGTGTGGCGTTCTATCCTCTCTGCCTACCCCTTCGGGGAAATGGCTTGATGGTTAGTTAGTTAGTTAGTTAAAAAATACGATATAAAAACTTTGTATCTATAAGTTAAAGCAGTCATCTCTAAATTAGTGAATTTAAAACTTAATGTACCTGCAGACTGTTGACGAAATTAACGAAGCCTTAAGGCAATAAAATTAAAAATGTGCTTAGAGGTTTTTTTACTGTTAAAATTTGATGTTTTGAATTCGATTTATAAGATTTTGAGCAAGCTTTCGAACATACTAAATAATATTTTTTCAGCGGCATCTGAGGGGGAATAACGAACCCACCATCCACCCGCAACTGTTATAGAGGGGGGACTCTCTTTCAGCTGCGCATAGAGGAAAAATATTCTACTATTTCATCTACTCTACGCAGTT
Organism: Micrasema minimum; assembly: GCA_022494985.1. Classification (NCBI taxonomy): domain Eukaryota; kingdom Metazoa; phylum Arthropoda; class Insecta; order Trichoptera; family Brachycentridae; genus Micrasema; species Micrasema minimum. The sequence continues at coordinate 4,781 of JAGVSP010002776.1, forward strand.
TAGTGAGGGGGAGGAGGATATATTTATTTCCTCCCACCCCTCTAAGGTTACCCCCCCTCAGTATCTCCGTTTAATTTATTCAAACCAAAAAAAATAGTATTAAATCTAAATTAGTATTAAATCGGCATCTAAATTATTCCACTATCCTTTTCTTAATATTATTAATTTACAGTAAGAAGAAGCTTTGTAGGTATATCAATGAAGTACACTCCTTTAATCGCCATTTTAGAATTACACAGTTAGTAAAAGGTTACATAATTTACTTGGAATTCTATGTAGATTTTATTTCTCTACCACCCACCTACAATTTTAAGGGCGTATAGATACTAAGATGGATTAGTATTAACAACGTTTCGAAATGCTACTGTTAGATTCTAAGGCTTGGCTTAACATAACAAAATGGATGCATTGTTAAGTTTTAGCCTGCCATAACAGTTTGCTGGTCGAAAATTTTATAGCGAATCCAATGCCGCGTTTCCAAACCAAGCTTGACAAGGTTGGACAAGTTACTCGGCCAGCTAATTCGGAACCTCAATCTGTCCACAAGAAACCAAAACAAATTCGTAACATTTTCAATTTGATATCATCGTAAATATAATCGAATAAACATCCTTTTGTGAGCAGAGGTCGTGTTTAGATTACATAGATTTAAAAAGATGACCTATCAGATCAAATAGATTTGAGATACTGAAAGACGCTTCACAATGAAAGCCTATTTTACTGCTGACAATTGAAGACACGAGAAAATAAAGGCGGTATAAATACTGTAGAAAAAAACAAAAAAAATTAGATATCTGCTTTTTAAATTTTGAATTTAGTCAAGTATTTTACAAATCAATATTTTTTAAATATTTATTTTAAATTATAGAGCAGTATTAACATAAACTTTTCACACACGTGAAAAATTTATTTCTGAAAATTTTGGATACAAAACACTTACATCCGTTCGTAATACGTATTTCAAGTTATTCTGCAGTTAAAAATATTATTTTTAACAACATTTTGAACGCATACAAATACTTGTAGACAAATTACTGGATTATACCCATGCTGGGCTGATATCAGATATTATTGATATCCCAACAGAGACAGAGAAACTCTGGGAACGAATGTGGGCTATCTAGGCGTTTACAGGGCTTATGACCTGTCATTGGCTGGGTTAAGTGGCCACTTGATGTACTACAACATGTACTACTTGATGTACTACAGCATGGGTATAATCCAGTAATTTGTCTACAAGTATTTGTATACATTACGCCACTTGATGTACTTAACCCAGCCAATGACAGGTCAAAAGCCCTGTGGATAACCCACATTCGTTTCCAGAGTTTCTCTGTCTCTGTTGGGATATCAATAAAAATAATATTGTATGTATCGACAAAAAGGTATATTCAAAGCTAATTGAAGTTGTTATGAATACTGCTTTTAGTAATAATATTGTTGTTACATACAAACATTTGCTTTGTACTATGCATATAAACATAAATATTATCTTACTGTTTCCTAACAATTTTAATATTTATTCTAACTAATGTGCTTATTAAAGTTGTAGGAAGTGTACAGAGTACAGGCATAATATTAAGAACCTGACTTATAGCCTTGAGAGCTCTCGTAAAGATGTGTATACAAAATATTTAGTTCCGGGTGTATTTATATTGTTAACATAGAAACATGATGGACAGATTATTGCATAATTCTTAAATCTTCAACTTTGTATATTTTCTTGACAAATTGAAAGCATACGTAATAACAATGGAACACTTTAAACATTATTTGGCTCTATTAATATGTGTCGCATGGAAATTAAATATTTAAGTGTTATTTAATATGTATAAAATAGCATTTTCACGTTTTTTGTTAAATAAATTATGGTGAGAGGCATGGGAAAAAATATATTATGCCCAAGCATACTTTCTTTTAAATTACTTTTCTAAGGTAGTAATTAATTTGACAATTATTACAATATAATAAATATTTTCCCCTTTCCTTGCTATATTTATAACGTAAATAACATTAAATTAATAAATTATTTGATTCATAATTCAACAGTAAAACGCTCCAAAATTTCTTGGAATATCAAATTATAAAACCTGATTCTGAAAATTTTAGTATACATAAATACAAGCAAATTTTTTATCATTAATTTTTTTTAAAAGCTCCCAAAAACATTTTCTTAAAATTTATATAAAAAACGTTAGATACTTGTATTCCTCATAAGTTACGAAAATTTATTTTGGGCCTTAAAATAATTATATATACTATAATAAATTTGTTCACGACATAACACACAATTATTATAAACACAAAATTTGCTTTACTAATTGATTTCTCATCATCATCATCAACATACCATATCCGCTCCCTATGTGTTAAGCATATGAAATCCACAAATTGATTTCTACAGATAAATTTTTTTTTACAATGACATGTTATTTTTATAATTTGACATCTTAACAGAGACGAGAAGTTTGGAAGGGAATATGGACATCTAGCGCGTTTACAGGGCTTATGACCTGTCATTGGCTGGGTTAAGTGGCCACTTGATGTATTACAACATTCCCCATTTCACCTAGTATTTGATATCCATATCTGCCAATTTACAATAAAATGGCGCGACCCTTCACATGTGAACACTCTCTGTCATCCATTGAGAATATTGCTAAGCATTTTAGCAGGAACCTTTATGATTGCAAGTGAGATTCTTACCGAAATATATCACCTACTAGGAAACGCCTGAAGATGAATCTTCAATTTGTTATGCTTATAACTTTTACCATAATGTATAAATTTTTTATGTATAAACACATCTTTGAAGTCCGTTTATAGAAATGATAGTCGGATTTTTTAAAATAAAATTTTGCACATATTTTTTTTCCATATTTTATACGGCTTTATAAAACTTTACACAAATTCTCGACAAAAGAAACTTAGTCGTACACCGTGACCACATTAAACATAAATTAATAGGTAAAACAGTAGTTTGTTTTTGTTTATAGGTGCCTTGAAAATATATAAAAATATAAATATTCAACATCACAGTTTACAAATCATTAATAAAGTTTGGCTAACCAACTGCATGCATATTATATTTCCAAATTAAAACGAATAATTAATGTTTTAATAACGTTAAATATTTTTGAATCCATTACTTATTCTGCAGTTCTGAGGACATAAGCTCTTAATAATCCTTGACAATTGCTGCTGTAATTTACGTTAATTCTGGTGTATGAAAACTCATTATTGTTTGTTGCGGTTAAACTGAACCTTTTATAAAATAATCTGGTGAAAAACATAAATTTTAAAATTAGTATTTTTAATACCATTGTATTTTTTCAATCTTTTCATTATATTTGATATCATACCAGTAGTGTCTTTCTAACATTTTAATTTTTTAACCTCTGAACATTATGCTCTAGTGTTACCTTCATTATAAATTATTCTAAATGTTGCATCATTTTGTGAGCCCTGTTAATCTGTACCAAAATCCATTTATGGAATAAACCTTGTTTGCAATCAATCTTTTTCATCAAACACCCAGGAAGCTTTCAACAAAAAATATCTTTTACGCTTTTAAAGGGATTCTTAGCGATTTTGGATTTATCTGTTGTGACCTTGGCACGAAAAATTTATATAAATGTTTAAACCGACGGTTTATTACTTCAAATAAAAATTTTGATTTTGTTTATCTGTGTGAACGAGAAATTTTGAAAAAAACTGAATTCCATTACCCACAAACGGGTTTACCCACCATTCATAATAAAAATTTCTGTATCTTAACGGAGACGAGAAATTTAAAAAAAAAATGATATACCATACTATAACAAGGCTTAGTGCTTTTATTGGTATGATTCATAAGCCACAGCTGTGTATTGAAACATTTCTCATTTTGCTTAGTATTTGATATCCACGGCTGCTAATTTTACCTAAAAAAAATTGCGCGATGCTTCACATGCGTATATTTTGTTCGTCATTTTAATTCAATTGGTATTTACCTAGATTCATTAGTTAATAGTTAAAACACACACTGAAAAAATCGACTTCTTCATACACGACAAGTAAACAGGAATTTTTAACATCTATAGTGACTAATGTTTTATAAGAATTACCAACAATTTGTTTATCTTCCTGTTTAAAAAAGATTGCAGGAACCCTAATAAAGAATTTTAAATGTTCTACAAATTATTCTTCCATTGTTATCTAATAAATCATTTGGTGTTCCGATATTTTTATAAGGACGCCGAACGATACTATCAGGACGGCTAGTAATTATTAGGGCGCTGTGCGACTAAAAACAATTAATCGAATACTTTAGTGCAATTCCTTGCCTTACGCAAACCTTTCGGAATGTTTGACCAGGATACGAAATGATAAATACACAATACAAGTCTTGAACGTGTTTGTATGAATGCAGCAACTGCCACAATATCTTAAATCGTTAAGATAACGTTAACTTCGACAGACTTCCTTGTTCAGATAATGCTAATGTTGGCGGTAAACCTAAAGAGCTCTAATAAGTACCCACTACCAAATTGTAATATATTCGTGTCGGTATAAATATAAATAATTACCACCAGCTAAGAAACAAATATAATTTAAATGGATAAAAAATATGTATTTTCATTTCTTGTATTGAAGAATCAAAGGCAAAAGCTTCCTTATTAATTCAAATAAATTAATTTAAAATAGCTGTACTGTTATCAAAGGATTTTATAATTAAGTTTTAATCTGATTGTATTCTTTGTCTCAGTACAAAATAGTCTCCATACTCCATATCCATTAGTTTGTGAAACAACCACAAAGTATTTGTACGTTAGTCCAATATCTTGTAAATAATGCTTTCCAAAATTTGTTTACGCTCATCAAATATGGGTCTTGTTACTCTGAACACATTTGAGATAGTCGAAAATTACTGTTTGATTTGAACTGATTTATGAAAAAAGTAGGATAATTAAATCATCCGTATCAAAATGTGCTTGGAATCATATGCCCCATATTTGATAGGCATAGACGAAACAAATTCCACAAATCCCGTTAATTTACAAATAAATAAGATTGACTTGTTTCGTGTTGGAATATCAATTACTTACAAATGTGTGTTTATTACAGGGGGCGTAAGAGAAGACAGGATGAGGGGATGGTTTGACGCTTTCCGCAGCGATGGCGGACCCACCCTGTACAGCTTCAACAACCGCACCCCCGTCACGGGGGATGTGTCCCTCATCACGCTGTATGTCGTGTTCGCCACCCTCTACTTCGCCTTCCTGGTCATATTCCCCGGGATGAGGAAAGAGGTAAACTCCTGCCATTAAGTAATATGTAACTCTGTAGGGTTCTGCAGAGATGGCGGACCCACCCTGACAACTTCAACAATCGCACTTTTATTTTTTTATTGTTTCTTCATGAAACATAATACAAAATATAATAGTCGTGTGACATAATCAAATGGACTAGTTAAGTTTCCATCTATTTGATAAAATATATATTTTTTAACAGTAATTGAAAAAATTAATGGCGGCAACCATAAGCGAAACTACAATTGGTTTCATGCTTTATTTTTGTATTCTACTCTTTCATGTATTAACTCGTGTTGTAAACTGTTTTTTTTTCCTGTAAAAAAAAAAAAAAAAAATTAAAAAAAAATTTTTTTTAAAAAAAAGTTCTGTGGGCTGTCTATGAAATCTGCAACATTTCACTCCAAAACCACATTTCCAACGCATTTATCTTCCTTTGTTCTCGCTTTCTCAACTTTCAGGCTTCGGTGGCAAAAAAAGGAGAGAGGAAATCTTCTAAAAACTTTCGTCATGCGAACGATTAATTGCATGAATTAAATAAAACATTTAGTTCACTAGTTCCTAAATTGTTAAGAATGTTATATTGCTGCGTATTAATTTATTTTCTTTAATTCCAGAGATTCACAACATTCACAACAGTAAGCTTGAGTCTCTTCGTGGGAACAGTTATCCTTGGTAAGTTGTGCTCCTTGAAATGTCCCTTCAGTTAAATTAGTCTTACAATATCGTACGAAAGTACTTGTATTCAATACAGGTAGTGAGAAGCTGATAGCCACATTATAGTCGAGTAAATATAAAGTTTTAGATTGCATTAAAGACACTTCAGTAAATTGGTGTTGCTATTTTACTAAGCATTTTTCAGGTTGGATCCTGAGAAATACATAAATTTGCTATTTTACGTTAAACGAAAAATGATATAAGAATTAAATTGATTATTCATATTTGTATCCAAGGATACCTTACCGTACATTATAAAACACAAGAAATCCCTAGTTTAAGGTATAGTTAGATAAGTGTATAAAACTAGACAATGAAAATTGCACTTTTGGAGTTTCCAAATATTAAAAATACTTTTATTTTCCGACTTTTCACCTGACCAACTTTTAAGTACTTGTTGTATTTGATCATGCTATGTCTTTCTCGGCCTTCCTCGGCTTATACAACCAGGCACAGTCACATCATAAAATTCTGCATGCGTGCGTGCAAGAGAAGATGTATGAATGTGAAGGAAGCAAGAGAAACAGGAGTGAATGTGAAGGAAGCAAGAGAAACAGAGGTGCGGCATTCTATCCTCTAGAGAATGGATGGGGCTTTCACTGTACTACTATTACTACTACTACTTTCCCTTATCCGCACCGAATGGTGCATATGGCGCTGCATTGGAACACCAAAGTAGTGTAGTATATCTTGATCACAAATATCGATTAATAATTTTCTAATAAGAAATTCTTGACAATTTATCGCTTTAAAAATAAATTGTGATTAATTTATTTCCCTGTATTTTATTTTGTAGATGTCCATGGCCATGGCCTGGTAGTTTAATCAATTATTAATAATCTTTTTTATATATCTGGATCATGATATTGCACGGCTCTAAGTATTTGGCAATGTATCAATTTTTACATAAACCTTTTACTTGTAAGGAACCAACACGATTTTCCGGGAATTTACATCATACAAAACATACCTGTTCGATATAAAGGTTTTAAATTTGAAATGGAACTTGTCTTCCAATTACGATAATATTATTATCTGTTGCAATATTTCCCGCCCCAAGGCACGAGACACCGTGATCTTGAACGCAAAGTGAGGCATAAATGTGCAATCCTTCTGAAGGAAGTGAATGTATGAACACTCATACGTGTATGACGTCAGAGGCTGTGACGTAACGCGCCGCGTCATGGCGCCCACCTGTCACTTTTCACAGGTGAATTTAGCAAAGTCGTTTGATGGATTGATTCAGTTTGTGTTTTGACGTTTAGATAACGTTTAATTAAAAGGATTCATTACTTTTAAATATTATTCTGCATTTGTTATTTGAGTTTACCAGTTATATAATTGGTTAACAATGCTGTAAAATAAATTCAAACTAACATTTTGATCTCATTATTTCAATGGAAAATCGTTTCCTTGGTGATATATTTTTTAAATATTTAACATTTTGTCTTTGAAAAACCATAATTTTTAATACCCGGACAGACAAAAAACCTAGCGTGATTTCCAAAGATGTACTCTTAATAATAATTGTATTCTACTTTATCAATTTACAGGAAATTTGGATCTTATTATATTATGAATGATTAATTAGCCCACTAAAAACAATGTTATTAAGAAAAATCGTTTGACTGAGAAAAAGTAATACTAAATTCCATAGTAATTGTAGTAATTGGTAAAAACCATACACTACACCTTATAAAACAAAATTATAAATAAATTACTAAGTAATACGAATCCAACTTTTATTCGGTAAAGAAAATGCGTAAAAATTTGCAATTATTATTTGTAGTACTTACATAACATAAAAAAAGGAAATAAGAATTACTAAAAGCGTTTTTCATAGAAATTTAGACACTTTCTAACCATCACGCCATTTGAAGGGGTAAGCAGAGAGAATAGAACGCCACACCACACTGTCCTGGCACACTTTCCTTCCCACATCTTCTCGAGCACGCACGTCGATTATTCCGACTTTTCACATGATCATTTTCAAGTACCTGTTGTTCTTGATCATTCTGTGTCTTTCTCCACCTTTTTCAATTTATACATCCAGACACATTCGCATCATACATTTATTTAGTCGTTCTTTCATCAATCATTCGCTGCACATGATCGAACAACCGTAAAAGACTTTTCTTCATTTTGTCGATAGTGCTAATCTCAGCCATGAATTTTGCTCTAATTTCGACATTAGTGCATCCATCGTAAGTGTATGTTTTCTTCCACACATTTGCCTGAGAGAGCGCATTTCAACAGCATTCAATCCACTTAAATCATTTTTTTCCAACTCCATGATTCGCTTCCATACATTAAGGTTAGTACCAGGACTCCATTATGAACTGCTAATTTCGCCTCTTGCGATGGACACTTATTTATTTTTAAAACTTGTACAATTTACATAGCAAAAGCACAAGGGCGGGCTTATTTTTTAAGCAATATCTTCCAGCCAACCCTCTTGTTTAGTGATGATTTTCACCTGTAGTAAACAACCACACAGCTTTAAAATTACTTTGACCTTACAAGAAATTCCAAATACTTACTCAAGTATGACTATGTAACAGATTTAAACATCAGAGGATGTAATTGTTTTAGAAATTTGAGGAGAGGTAGAGCTTCAGACGTTTCTTAAAAACAAAAGCATCTTTTAAATCCCGTGGTAAATCGTTCCTTAGTCCTGCGGTTTGGACACGAATGATTTGTAAAACGGAAGTGTGATGCCTACTACAGAGTGTTTTTTTCATACAACAATAGTCCAATTTGTTAGAGGTAAATAAAATTATTTGCTAAGTATCACTAGGTGCAGTTGGTATATTAAAAATATGTTAGAAAAGGGAATGATTGGAAGTTTTATATGCGTGTTCGTAGAAAAGCCGTTTCAATTCCTTTGACGGTCGCAGATTATTATTCGATTTTTTCACATTAATAAATTGTGATAAATGAACTTTAAATTTTTATTTCCTATTTTGAGAATAAATATGTTTCATACGTCTAAGCGTTTACTGACCCCTTAACTAGGCTGATTTTAAAAAACAACTTTTATCACATCTTTAAACGGCAAAGCACCCGATAATAATGTAACATTTCATATCGTTTTGATAATTATTTTCGAAGTTTGTATTAAAAAACTTGCGAAGAACCGATTTGCGAGAATTCATCAAGGATTTGATGAACTAAAAAATCGGTCGAGTTAATAAAATGTAAATAGGTATCCATCAATTTTTTTATAAAACTTTTTCCAAACAAAGTAGGTAGGTACCAAAAATTATCTATCTATTTTAAAGTACCTGCATATATATTGGTTTAATGCGATTATTCTCACATTATGTTTTTATAAACTTTTATTTATTTATTTACTTACGCCTAATCGGCAATTACATAAAAAATTAACAATTATATCATAAAATGGTACAACACATTACAATAATACAATAGTAGAGGACGGTAAAATGAGTAGGTTTTATAATAAACAAGAAATATTTTTCTTACAAACTAAAGGAACTTTATCAATGCAGTGTATAATTAAATACTATTTCCCCTTGTCTGCAATGCAATTTAATGGAGAAAAAATGTAGGTATATTTTGTATTATTTTTTAACGTCTTTTAGGCACCTTGTTGGTTACCAATTGAGTCGTACATTTTTGGAGTATACCAGATTTTATGTGGGTGCACAGAGAGAGAGAATGAAACAGGTACTTACGTTTTTTACAATGGTCGTTTATTCACAAAAACTAACTACTGAAAATTGGCGGGAATAATATTCCGTAGATACGCGTGCGATCACGTAGGGGGCCGAAAGGATTCTCGACGATCTCCGGAAGTTTCCGTCGATGCTCGTTTTTTCCGCGTCAGTTCGTACGCGTTCGTTGCCAGTCGTCATCTTCGTGCGCGTGACGTCATTGTTTCCCGCCACAGTCTCTTTTTTTCAATAAATTTATAAAGTTGAACGTCAAGCCTTAACTAAACTTTAAAACAAGGTTTTGTCTTAAGGCTTTTTTCATTGAATTACCAACATTCATATAAATACACTCATTTACAGTACCTAGTCACTAATTCTTTATCATTCCCATATTTGCCTTTTTTACGAGTAATGAGTTAAATCCGGAAGTTGTAGCATTATAAAGCAATACGTAAACAGTAATTTAAAAATTACGTAATAAATTCCTTTTAAATGACAACTACTAATTCAATGCATAAGTGTCTTAGTGTTAGGTATTGTCCCACGCATTGCCTTGCAGGTTTTAGGTTTTCAGTTTGCCTAATCGTTTAAATCTAATAACCAGCAATACCTCTGAGAACGTACATACGGAAAAATCAAAAAAGTTTAGACATAAAAAAATAATGTTTTTTTGTTAACAAATTATTTTCTTAGGGCCTTTCTTATCACCTCCGTTTAAAACCTGATTATCGCAAATGTCCTACTAAATCGCAGTTAAGTTTGAAAATGCATTTCATCACCTCTGATTATCGCAAAAATATTGTAAATCTCATTTAAAACGTGGTTAAAGATAGTCAGAGGTTTGTTCCCCTTTTAAATCACATTTAAATATGGCGTCCCGTTTGTAACAGTTATGACATCTCGACTCAAATTTTTAATGCATTGAAAAACAGTCAAAATGGAAATAATATAATGATAATCCAATATTTTATGTTGTTTTGGATAAGTATCACATTATAAAAACATAATAAAACTCGATTATAACTAAAATAACGAAATGTCTTAAAACATTTTTGCCGGGTTGGATTTTTACAGTATTTGATAAGTAGTCCGGTAAAATTAGTTTTTTCTATCCCACCCTCATTGTAAAACGCATTTAAAAATGGCGTCGCATTTGATCGTTTGACAACTCGACTCAAATTTTTTATGGGTTGAAAATAGCTTAAAATGGAAATGTTATAATGTTAATACAATATTTTAAATTGTATTGGATTGGTATCATATCAAAAAAACATATTAAAACTTGATTCTAGCTTGCCAAAGGAAACATCTTGAAATCATTGACAACACCGCAGGCCGCCGACGCACTGTTGCCGGACGAAAGTCCTGACTAGCTAACCGGAGGATAGATTTGTCATTATTTCTGTGGTGAAATCGGTTCGTTGTAAATATCGTTTAAATGTGGTAGCAAATTACAACCGACATTTAGTTATCCGGGTTTTAAACGGAGGTGATGAAACATCTCCTTAGTCTCCTGCAAATATTAGACATTGATAAAGATATCCGCCTCGTGTTGTAGTGGAAAGCGCGTTGGACCACCATCGTGGGTTCGATTCCGATGAAATATTTACTTACATATGGTTTTCATATTAACATTTCATGATACCTTGAAAAGGCGCTGAAACGTTAGACTGATCATCTTGTCTTCATTTAACAAATGATCAAGAAACACTGCACTTTGTTTACGAATGCAGTGCCGTGTGCACTATTTGGTGCGGAAAAGGGAAAGTAGTAGTACCTACCTAGTAAAGATAACAAATAGGCTGTTATGCCATCGATATTATACAAACCTTAGTCCGCCTCATAGTGCAGCGGTAGTGCGTTGTGCTGCCATGCATGAGGTCGTGAGTTCGATTGCCGAGGGGGTCATTTATGAAATGTTAATTTAAATGCAATTTTTACACTGGAGCTGAAGCGTTAGACTGATCATCTCGCTTTCATGTAACAAATGATCAATATTCACTGCACTTGGTGCACAATGCAGTGCCCTATGCACCATTTGGTGCGGATAAGGGAAAGTAGTAGTAGTATTATACAAACACAAAGACGGTTGTGAAGAGTGTTAACAGTAATTAAAATTAACAACATGAGCACCCCAGATTTCATGTCACATGCACAGGTTTTATTATTGTCATTGTTGTGACTTTGAACATAGACGAGCATGACCCAGAGAGTCTGTAAATACGACTATACTTTACTATGTACGACCATCGACAACACCTAATAATCTACAACAAAGGCGACAGTCACCAATTACGGATCAGATCAATCCTGATGCTCATCACGCTTCCAATTACGATCACGTGTCAAATCACGACTCTTGAAGGTGCATCAAACAATACTATCGGATCTTGTTTTTAATATGACAGACTAAAAATCATACTTCACTAATTGGTTAATGGCAATAATTAAGATAAATGCATGAAATAAAAATTATTATTACTAACCAAATTTGGACATGGCCCTCCCCTTACCGCCTCCTCTCCTTTCGATCACCGTCTTCCAGCAAACTTCTTAATATCATTTATCTATCTCATCGGTAGATGTCCTTGAGGCCTCGGATTGTCCGTCATTCTGGCTATGTGACCAGTCCATTTTCACTTCAACTAAGCAATTATTTCTATCACGTCTCCAAACTTGATCTGACGTCTCGTCGGGTCCAATCGTTTCTTTTTTAATTCATAGATATCTAATTTAAATTTTATGTAAGGAGGTAAGAAGGGGTTTTTAAATGTAAAAGTATATAATGCAAAGAGACATCTTGAAAGTCCATTAATCTAATATTGGCTTCAATCCATTTTTAATTTCGCGTAGTGTTAGTACCTAAAGGTACATATTAAACACTCGCACTAAGATACATTCACTCACTCAATAACTGTTATGTGTAAAGGTACATATTAAACACTCGCACTAAGATACATTCACTCACTCAATAACTGTTATGTGTAAAATACAATAATTATTATGAAAAATATGCACTCAGTCATACGAGATTTATACGAAAATTACAATAAGCAGTCCTATACCCGCCTCTTAATTGTTATATTGTTCATTAATGAATCTAGGTTTAGGTCGGCTTTCTGTGCTAAGTTAGTTCATATATTCTACTAAAGTAACTATACTTACATTGTCATAAACATTATGATCTATTTTAACTTATAAAAAATGATGGCAGAAGCGTATGCCGGTATAGTTTTATATTACTGCTTATCTTCCTAACCTAACCTGAAATGATTTAATATCGATATTTTTAAAAAACACATTTAATGACTTATTATTGTAAATCTCTAATTCCAAGCCCTGAAAATAAAGCCTACATTTTCTACACAATTCGACATTAAATATATAGATGCGTTATAGCCACATTTTAAATAACCGCCAAGTCAGTAATCAAATTGGAATTACTTTACGACAAAAGCCCATTCTGGGTTTTATGGCTTTGCAATTATCTCAGTGCAGTTTATTGCACAATGCATCAAAGGTTTCCTACCACAATCGCTTTTTATTGACGTCTCTCTGTTTGTCTCTATGTTTGTTGTGCCGCTATCTTCCTATCAATCTGCATATTTATTGCCGTAATCAGCAATAGAGTAAAGGCACGTTATCACGTAAGATTATATAATCCAGATTAAATTATTTTGAATTGCCTTGAATTCATTGCGCATAACGGTAAAAAATATATCCTATACTTTTCTGTCGGTAACAGGTCGTCGCGTCAATACAATTATTTTGTTATTTTTTACTTATTTTAATTTATATGCACCTACTTAGTTATGTATCGTAAATGATTGCAGCATATTGATTTGGTTAAGTTTAAAAAATATTAAAATAAAGTGCATCGTCAAACAAAAACGTAATAAGCACCTAAATTTTATCAATGCATTTTTAAGAAATGAGTATGTTCACTTGCATAAACAGTCTATTTTCAAATCCACAAGACCATAGTTTTCGAGAATTTAATCAAAAGTTGTTTTTTTTTCTTGAGAAATTCTTACAAATTGTTATCAAATATAATTTGTTTAGTCGAATTAATACTATCCATAAAGGAAACAATAGCAACAATCGAAATTTAATAGGAATTTGTGTAATTTTACTTAATCTACGGAACTTTTGAAAGCTTTTACAAGAAAAAAAAATCAGATTCAGTCATATTACACATTCAACTCCAAATATGAAGTAGTATCATCAGTATCACCACCATTACTTGTTTTCTGGTTGTACTACGAGTTTTGTTACTCCATGTAGCTACATGGCCACGGGTCACGTGGCATCGCTCGTTCTATCATGGCTCGTTCGTGAAAATAAATTTTCGAGTAAAGATTAAAAACTCCGGTGGATAAATCCTGCGTGAAAACTTGCGTTAATCGAATGAAGAATCACACTGATTATGGTGACTATCCTTGACTTGAAGGCCGGCACTGTACATCTGTTTAATTTGATCAGTCGTCGTAAGGTGCCATTGTTATGTAACAGATAATAAGCCATTGAAAGAAAATTGGTCGTGATTACGATTTTTCGTCGTTTTTGTGTAACTTTACTGCATTAATAGAATACAGAATCAATACAACATAAGGAATACTTAACGTGTTATTATTATGACTTATTAAAGATATTTATTATAGTTTTAACCTAAAAGTTTAATCACCTACACATAATAACATATTATGTTAGATTCAGGCTTTATGTAGGTTTAATAAACGTTTTATACTAAAACTACTACTTTTCCTTATTCCGCACCTAAATGGTAAATAGAGCGCTGCATTGGAACACTATAATACGATAAGATTAACTAAAATATGTTTAATCGTAATGGTCGAATTAAAAAAATCTTATTTCGAATAAGTTATTGAGAGAGAAAAAAGTTTCATATATCTTTTTTTTCGAGTAGGTGCTATGCAACATTTAACGTAAAGTGTCAGACTAAAGGTGTGGAAGGTCACATATGTCACCATTAAATATTTATATCTACATTTAATTTTATACCGCAAGATTCTACTTTGACGCATACCAATAATACGATATTTAAATATTTTACAATTCAGTATTAAAAATTATCCTTGTGTATTGAAAATTTCAAGGATCCCAAGAATTTAGTGCCGCTGGAATCAAGGGCAGGATCGATAGATCGGATTTTAATAATCAAGATGGCAAGGTTAAGGAGAACTCTCCTGAAAATATCAGCCATAAATTAGTAACGCCGCTATCAGAAGTTATTCTAATAGATAATTATGTGACAGGTTAATAATATGCGTTCATTCCAGATAAAAGCTATTAATTTATTACATCTCTGTCACAACGAAAAAAGTTATTCAAGGTTTATTTCACGCTATTTTGATGGTGAACTTTAAAATCACGCATAATTTATTTGTACATTTAATAGTTCATTCAATACTAACCAACTTTTTCGCGTAATTTTTCGCTTTCATCATAAGTTAACAATTTTTCGTTTCCTCGACTTCTGCAAAAAGATAAACATTACTTTATTTTTGGTCGTTTTTTCATAATGCATTCGCTCAACATGAATCATCGTAAAAGCCCTTTCTGAATTTTGTCGATAATACTTCAGCCATGCATTTTGCTTTTATATCGAAGTTCATACACCTATCGTACATAGTTTTACTTTACAATTGCCTGAGATATCACACTTTTTAAATATAAAGGGTTGGTACGCGAGTTCCGTTTTGTACTGCTATTTAAATATAAAACCACATAATCGTGTCTCACATCACATTACGATATTTTTGTATCAACTAAGTATTGTACAAAAAAAATCAGGAAGTGAATTCAATTTATTTGTGCTGTTTTGGTATCGCATGACTTTGAAATATCATGCATGTAAAAATATAACAAAACAATAGTGTAGCAAATAGGTGTTATTTCTTTTTGATCAAAATAATGATCTCAAACTCTCTTCATCACTTCTAATAAACTTGTGAAGCCATGGTGTTATTTTCGTAAACAAAACATTTTGTTAGCAAATATCAAATTGATTTCTTTACACATGTTAACCTTTAGTTGCTTGTAATCGTTAAAACATAACAAGTAGGATCACGACTTTTTGATACTTTGGCAGCATAATATCGGCAAAATTTGGTTCCTTTAACACAATATTAATGACGTTCGCAAACGATTAATTCTATAATATTGGACTTAAATGATAC
The DNA here is from genome assembly GCA_022494985.1 of Micrasema minimum. Classification (NCBI taxonomy): domain Eukaryota; kingdom Metazoa; phylum Arthropoda; class Insecta; order Trichoptera; family Brachycentridae; genus Micrasema; species Micrasema minimum. Next base: position 20,666 of record JAGVSP010002776.1, read on the forward strand.
CATCGATCATGGACTAATTTAATATTTTAGAGTTCGGCATTTTGGTAAACTTAAAAGATTGGTGTTTTTATTTGATTAATGGTTTTATGAATATGAAGTAATTTATTACTTAACCTATTCGGTTTTGTCTGTGACCTTTTTTAATATTTCAATCGGATACTCTTGCTTTATCTTTTTTCCCATTAGAAAAAAACAAAATCATAATGGTTTATTGATCGACCTACTATAAACACCTAATTAACAATGTTAAGCTTCTCAAACTTATAGATTCTAGAAAATATTCAAAAAAAAAAAATGGTCAATGGATTTTTCTTATATAATTTTTTTAATACATTTATAATATTTTTGTGCATAGTTTTAATAGCTTTGACAGTGTTTGTTATTTTATTTTTAGTATTGCAAAAACAAGTCGTTGGAAACATCTATAATGTCTTAGAATAATGATTCTCTTAATGGCTTTCTATATTTCGGCATTGAATTTTAAACCGAATATCTTGGATCATAAGCCGTTTGCTGTCTTCTAATTCAAATATTCAGCAATTGGAATTTAAATTTAGCAGTAGACATTAAAAATGGTACAAATTACTTAAGAGTATAAAATATCTTAAATAAGCTATAAATTCCGCATTCGGATTTTCAGTAACTGAGTAGGCATCTAATTTAGCGCACTTATACGGGATAGAAAACTGTACAGTTTCTCGTTTAGACTTCGACACACCCTAAGTCTGCAGGTCATCGTTCCACCTGATTCTCTTACTATCCGTTATCATACTTAGGTTTGTTCAAAAGAATAAGGTGAATTTCGAATTTTTTTCGAAAAGTATTTTATTATTTCAACAATATCCATTTTCTCCCCTTCAAAGTAAATCCCCTCAGATATAATGCACTTGGAATGCGCTTTTCAGTATGGCCATCAGCTCGTTCTTCGATTCCGACTTTATCTCATCAATTGCGGCAAAACGCTTTCCTTTCATTGGTCTCTTCAGTTTCGGGAATAGGATAAAGTTGCAGGTTTCATCACCAGTTATGACCCTTTTGAGCAAATCGTTGTTGATGTCATTCAACAACTCTTGAGCGATACTAATGCGACGTTGCTTTTGCTCAAAATTTAGAAATTTCGGAACAAACTTCGCTGCCACACGTTTCATGCCCAAAACATCCGAGAAAATTGCATGGCATGAGCCGATTGATTTGCCAACATCCTCTACAACTTCCCTAATATGGATTCGAAACTATTTTCAAAACTATTTTCTTCACTGTTTCGATGTTTTCTTCGTTAGTTTGTTGACGTGGTTGCAACTCCAGGACGCTCATCGTCATTAACATCTTCTCGGCCTTCTGTAAAGCGCTTGTACCACTTACAAACACTTTTTTGAGACAAAGTAGACTCGCCAAATGCCACAGTCAACATTTTAAGTGCGTTGGAGCACTTTATTCCATTTTTAACGCAAAATTTAATACATATTCTATGATCCATTTTTTTCAAAAGTAAAAAATCGAAGAACACACAAAAACGTGACTAACCTTTCCAGTGGTCAAAAACAAACCACTAATCCAAAATGGCTGATAATGCTAACATATGATAAACATATGTGTACCAAGATAACAAAACAAAAAAATCGATAATCAAATGTACACAGCCCGCGAAAATTCAAAATTCACTTTTTCTTTTGAACAAACCTCGTATGTAATTGTTATATATGTTTTGTTCCAGTGGCGCGTCACGGCTCCGGGTGGCACGTGGCCACAACCACCATAGAGTCCTCCTACCGGGCCTTCTCCACAGAGAAAGTGGTGGCCAGGTTGGGAGCCAACATTGGCCTGGACCATGTCAACATCACGCTTTTTGGTAAGTTTTGATCTTTTCGCATTTCGCTGCCCGAACCCAAAACTAGTTTAAGTGCAAAATTTGGTGAAGTATTGAGGAATCTCAACCAAGGTTATTTTATTTTATTTTATTTGGGATACAAACAGATGTACAGGTAAAACATAATATAATTAAAACTAATAATTAACAATAACATGCCTGCCATCCAATTATATGTATCCGCAGGTAGCTTTAAACAGTTAAAAGAATCTACTTATAATGTAAATAAATATTTGTCATCTTAAGTCTGTAAGTTTTTAAGTTCCTTTATATATTTGTTATATGGGGTATTAAACATATCTAAGCTACTAAATTTATCATCAAACGCCTTACAAATTCGAGGAATCGTAGAATTATTTATGTGATTTGTTTTAACTTTAGGTATGTGAAAAAGTTTAGGCAGTCTAGTTGGTCTGGAAGGGACACGGAAAGAGAGTAGATTAATTAATTCTGGTGAGTCAAATTTGTTATTTACAATTTTATAAAGTAATCTTATTTACGTAAAATAATATCACATCTCGAACGGCTCAGGTCGACTTATGTATTGAAATAAGTACGTTTAAAAAATACATTAGTTAACTAACTAACCATCCCGCCATTTCCACGAAGGGGTAGGCAGAGAAGATAGAACGCCACACCACTTATATTTGCTCAACATTTTGAAGTTTATAAACATACCCAGACGTTTAAAGCATAGTTTATATTACCAAAGCGCTGTCGTAAATATATTTTTTTTAACAGTCTTTATTCAATAAAAAATATTACAAAAAATACATAATTTCTTTACAAAATAAACTTTAAATACAGTCCCGATAAACGTCTTAATTGGAGTTTGTCATCGGGGTGCAGGAGCTACAGAAAACCCAAATATGCATAGGACTATTTTATTGTCGTAATGTAGAAAAAAAAACAAATAGGTTTTAATTTAAATCACATTTTACATTTTTTCATGGAAAAAATCAACTTAAATAATCATCGTTGCATAAGTATGCTCAATAAACATCGATATCGATAAACATCGGAGCTAAAGAACATGTGCTTCACTATCGTTAAGAAAAAAACATGAAGTTTTGCATTTTTCGGTCTATGGTTGCCTGTCAATAATTACGGAACATTACAGGTGCCCATGTCAAAAGTAACATAAACGCTTGGAAGAGATATAGTCATATTATTTCATAAAATGTCTACGTTGCACACTTGATTACGAAGTTAGGCCACCTCGATTTGATATTGTTATTGTTATTGTTTTTACGCCCATAGGGCTTTTACATAGACATTTTAAATGATTACACAGTAGGTAGCTATTCATTACCGCCAGAGATGGCATCCAGACACTGTTCCCTAAAATGCACTAGATTTGTGTTAAAAACATCAATATACTTGTTAGCCAGTGCGTGCATTCTTCGTATAGGTGAGTTTGCTCTGTAATTGGTCGATGATTGGCTACAGTAAAATAGTGCATTACTACGGGTAACTCGACCAGGCACTAGTATACTAATTAAATTTGTTAGTTGACAACAATCAAACATATATTTAAATACTTTGAACAGAAATAGCAAATCATTTAATATTTTTCTATTTTCTAATGTTTGTATTTTCAAAAAGTGATTTAAAAATATATCTTCAAATATAACAATATTATGTTAATGATTTGGTTCACTGAATACAAAATATTCTGCATGTTCTGCAAACCGTAAAGGATACTAGACGTGACTGTTGGTGACAACTTGAAACATGAAACATGTTCCTTTACCGCAACTTGCAAAATACTTCGTGATGCACCGACCGAGTGGAGACAAGCTAGATTAACCGTAACTGACGTGAAGTATGCTTGGATAGCGAGGCATCTGATCTACGGTGCGATGTATAATGTGTAATGAACGTTTGTAGCGGGATTTACGTGAGTGATGTCATACCGAAACGTGGGGTGATTGTTAAGAGGGAGACATGGCCAAGTTGTTAGGGACATCCTGTTTTTTACAACTTTTTGCCGCCTTTTTTTAAATACACTATTTTTAACTTTTCGTTTTCAAGGGCATATAAAATATTTTTTTATTTTATATCCCTACAGAGATTTTTTTTTTTTTTTTTTTTTTTTTTAACCACCTCAACAGGCCAGGAGGCCCAATTACAGAGGGGAACAACGTCACATACACCCAGGCTTGAGAAAAATCCCTTTTGATTTTTTTTAGTTCTCACCGGGAATCGAACCCGGAACCTCCGTATCGTGAGTTCAGCGTCTTAGCCATTACGCTACGGAGGCCGCCAATGATGAGGGAGATTTTTTTTTTTTCAAATTCAGGAATGTAAAATAAAATATATACCTACTCCCGTCTTGGGATAAAATCCAGATTTGTGTACAAGTATTTGAACACGCCTAAAATGTTGTATAAAATAATTGTTAATTGATTTATAATATCACGGAAACTTTTTTAACTTTGTCTAATTTTATCTCTCATACTGTTTCTTCTTACTCGTGTGTCTGTTCTCAAATTTGTTTTGTAAAATTATTATTCATGCTTTTTTTTGTACAAAATTTTACCAGTCTGAAGATGCCCGTAACAAGGTGAAAGCGCTAACTGGCGAAATAAAAACATAAATGGAAGTGTAAAAACTATTTTTATTTATTTTATTGTTTTTACGCCCATAGGGCTTTTACATAGACATACATTTTTAAATGATTACACAGTAGGTAGCTATGCATTAGGCATATGGCAGTAGCCGCCAGAGATGGCATCCAGACATTGTTCCCTAAAATGCACTAGATTTGTGTTGAAAACATCAATATTGTTAGTATACTTGTTAGCCAGTGCGTTCTTTGTATCGGTGAGTTAGAACTGTAAATGGTCGATGATTGGCTACAGCAAAATAGTGCATTACTACGGGTAACTCGACCAGGCACTCGTATACTAATACAATACTCGTGTACCTAATTAAATTTGTAAGTTGACAACAATCAAACATAGATTTTAATACTTTGAACGGAAAGAGCAAATCACCGTACGTTTTTACTAAAAGTTTGAGATATTTTATTTATTGATGAGAGTTTCATTATCATCGTTTCGTTTCGCTCCATATGAGAAGCATTTTTCGAAGAATTTTATATGCACTTGTGAACTAATGTAAAATTCCCTCCTTGGTCATGAGAGTCGACAAAATGTAGAATGGCTTTGTTGCGGAACTCTTAAATCACATAAATACCAATTATTGTATTATTGTCGTTAAGGTCCTAAAGTTTCACTTTCAAACGCAATGCCGGATGTCGCTACATTTCCGTTGTCGAGATAACATCAGGAACAAGATCGTTCAAAAGTCATCAACTCGAGAAACTGGATCGTTCCTTGACTTCAATACAATTTACATCAGGTATACGTATTTATTGAACGGTTTTCATAGTCGGTGTCCGATCTTTGGCCATGTCGTGTCAATTAGCTGACTTAAGTAGTGGCGTTGAAACTCCCGGAAAACTGATGTAAAAAGAATGTTCTTAATATCTACTACAAGTACTACGCTCCACTACGCTGGTAAGTATATCGATGAAGTGCAATGGTGCATAGTGCACTGCATTGATTGTTCTCCTCAGTAATTGGGCGTCCTGGCCTGTTGTTAAATAAATCAAATAAGATAAAATCCATATAATACAACCAATTTCGATATCACACGATTCATATACTTATGTACAAATTCAAACTATATATTCCTGTATTGTGCCGGTGCTCTTTTATGGATGCGAATCCTGCACACCTCACAAAAGCGCAGAATGCTCGCTTGTTGAGCTTTGAGAATAAGTGTCTGAGAAGGATTCTAGCATTAGGTGGTTTGACTTTCATAACCAACGCACCTGAAGTTAGGGAACGGACGCAGCAACCTCCTATAACTGGAGTCGTGAAGATGCGGCGATGGGCCTGGCTTGGGCATGTACTCCGGATGCCTCGGGAGAGCCTGAACCCGAGCTGCCTCTTCTTTACGCCTGCAGGATCCCGCCGTCCTGGCAGACCGTCGATGACCATCCTACGGTTGTATTCGGCGGAGCTGATGGATGCGGGCATCTATGGGTTGGAGGGAGGCGAGAGAGCTGGTTGGTGACAGGTCATCCTGGAGGGAATCTAGTGATGTCCACATGCTCCACATAGGAGCGAACGTGGCAAAAGAAGAATAAGAAGAAAACTGTACAAATGATAAGGTTTATGTCGACGCGGTTTATTTTATCATCATCGTCGTCATACCATATCCGCATCCGTAACTGCCTCCAAGCCAAGAGATCGACCGCCAATTCCCGCGCATCGTCCCTGGTCAGGTCCACGTCCAGCAGCCTCTGACGCAAACTGCCGACGGTATTATCAACAGTGGATGTGCAGGACGCCGAGAACCTGATGCCTTGTAATAATTGGCAAGAACGGTTAAGACTCTCGGGATGCATATTATTTAGGATATTGGCCTAGCCAGGCGAAACTCCTTCGCCAGATGACAGTATATACCAAGGGTCGCTGCGTCCTTTGCCTCAATCTGTGTTTCTTACAAACCTCCTGTTTTTAAATACCTTATTTGCTTTTCCCAATACGGGTGCATAAAGCACCGTATTTGGAATGTCAATTGAAGCGATCGTTATACTAATCAGTTAGACAATGGATAGGTATACATTATTCACAACATATAATTTGTTTTTAGTAAAAATTAACGTTCAAATTTTGTTTTAAATTAAGCTGTGATCTAATTGAACGGAAAATAGTCCCCCCCGTAAGGTTTTAATTTTTTATTACATCACGGGGCACATAAAAAGGTTGGAATGAATAACGATTCTGTATTTTTGCTATCTTAAAAGTAGATACTTAAGTAGATACTCCGTTTAATTTCCGTAAAAACGCATAAAAGGTCGCTGCTGTAATTTAATTTCTTTAGGAAATTTCGTAACGTTAATTATTTATTGTACTGTACTGTAACGAAAACGCTTTTCTCAATACTCAGAATAATAATATTAAATAGTTATTTGTGATAAAAGAGATTGGAGAACAGAGAAATACTCAGTCATTTCCTAATGCACTTAGGGCCATTTATACGCACCGTGCCGTTTACGCAAAATGCAAAACAATTCGCAAAAGGAGTGGGATGTTTAGATTTCATTCCATTTAACCCTTTACCTACGATTTTCTTACGACTTACGAGTGTCCTGCGAATTTTGTGAACGTGTGCTAGATGCGTGAATTGAGTAGGTGTATGCAAAGATCTGAATAGGTATATTGTACTAATTTAAATTAATGTTTCAATAACATATTCAGGTCTCAGCAAGGGTTGATTTTACGTATTTGACTTAATTTATAAGCGCCCATATGCTAGCATGCAAAAACGCTGGCGCAGACTTTTTTTTGGCTTGTTGCCCCCCAAAAATGCACAGGTCTCAAAAAAAGATTTTTGAAATGTTGAAACAATATAGACAGGTTTTGAAATATGAAATATGGTTTTGTTGTTAAATGTATTGATTTTTTTTCTTTTTTCTAGCTATCCCGCGATATAACTACACTCCGCCATCAGATATCGACTTCAACGAACGGTTCGACTGGCTGGAATCTGGCGCCATGGCGTCTTTCATACGCTGACGCTCTGCGCCGTGGTCTACCGTTCCCTATCCTCACAGTGGCGGAGTACTTCTCCCTCGGCCAGGAGGGGTTCGCCTGGGGAGGCCAGTACAGGGCGGCGGGGTATTACGCTGGAATCCTGCTGTGGTGAGTCACCAAACCTACCATCCACACAGTGGTGGAGTGGCGGAGTGGCGGAGTACTTCTCCCTCGGCCAGGAGTAACGAACGTTTCCCCACCACTGTTAAATTTGGGCCGACTCTGGAAAATTTGATTTGGGCGATATAAACAATGACAATTATAATACATAAGCCGAAATAGTGGTAGGGGCATTAAAAGCATTTGATCGCGTACTTCACGTAAATTAATCCGTATTTTACCACACTGACAATCTTAAAATCGCGGTTAGCTTGTTGAAAAAATCGATGGAGCTGTCATCATCATCTCAGCCCGTTGAGGTCCACTGCTGGACATAGGCCTTCCCCTGCTCTCCACCCCTCCACTCCTCCCGATCCTGCGCCGCCCCCATCCACTGTCTTCCAGCAACTTCCTGATGTCGTCCACACCATCTCATCGGCGGACGTCCTTGGGCCTCTGTTTCCTCGTCTCCACACCAGAACGCGTTTACGTCCATTTGTCCTCTGTCATTCTGGCTATTGTGACCGGCCCATTTCCACTTCAACCAAGCAATTCGCTGCACCACGTCGCAGACTTTTGTCTGGCGTTCGGATCCAATCGTTCCTTTTTTTCGGTCTCTTAATGTTATTCAAAGCATAATCCTCTCCATGCTCCTCAGTGCAACTTGCAACTTATGGGAGGATTGTTTGGTCAGAGACTCAAAAAAAAGAGTCAATAGTTATAAAACAGTCTAGGGAAAGGGTGGGGCTTTCGGCCAAGAGGGGTTCACCTGGGAAGGGTAGTACCTACATACAGAAACGACGTGCTATAAGAAGACGTTCGCCCCAGGCCACGAAAACGGCTTTTTTGTCTCTTTTCCGCTAGAATTATTATAATTTTAAATTTATTGATTTATACGTTCCAAAGAGATTTGAATATGATTAAATGTGAGAGGTGAATATTTTACCTATAATAATTAGTATCTAATGTCGACCCACATTATTGGATCTGATTTAAAAATTAACCACTGCAGGAACTCTAAAAATGTAGGTTAAATCTTGTTTAACCTGAATATCACACTTCTTGTCGAATTATCCTTCTACAGCATGTAATTATAACCGATCAAACTATTTAATGTGATGATTTGTGTTGCCATTATGCTAATTCTCTTCCTTGGTAGAAGCGTTAATCAAAACTGACAGGTAACTTGTAGGCCGTCCATAGAAGTGCAGGATAGAGCGAAATGTGGAACGAACCATTTAATTTGCATTCATTTCTAATAACTCGTGTTCTCACACATAAATAAGGCTTATAAATACTTGATTTATATTTTCAATAAGCTGGCAATTTCAGAACTTAGCCTTACGCAGGAAAAGATAAATCACGCAATTATTTTTTTATATAAGTATTGCATATTTATAAAAAATGTGTTTTTTTTATATGTTGTCTTGGCTGTGGGAAAATCTAAAACTATATTTGCTATCTTTTCACCTCTGCATTGGGAAGCTTAGCGCCTCGTAACTAACTAATTTTTCCCTAATAATTATGTTTAAATGGCTTTTCTTTGAACAACGCATAAACTTCCATTGTCTTTCCCATTTATACAATATTTTTTAATAAACCAAACTGCACCGAGATACCTAGCAGATAATTTTATTTTACCTCTCTGAGCATGGACTATCACTACGCTCATCGAATGAAAAAAACACTCTTGTATTCCTAGGTATCACACACTTCCATTTTTAACGAAATCATTCACTGTCCAGGCCGTCAGGACTATGGAACGATTTACCACGGGATGTAAAAGATGCGGCCCTCCGTATTTGTTATGAAAACGTCTGAAGCATAACTACCTCTCCTCAAACCTCTAAACATCCTCATCATTCATCCTCTTCCCTATCCCCTTTCCTTCCTTCCTCTTTTCCATTTTCCCCAGTTCATATTTTAGTAAGTATATTGTAAGTAATGCTATGTAATTTTAAAAGCGGTGTCTTTCCACCAATACTCGGTACAATAAAAATTATCAATAAATAACTGAGGGTTGGTTGGAAGATATTGCTTATAAGCAATAAGCCCGCCCTTGTATTCTTTTGTTATGTAATTGTACATGAAGTTTTAAATAAATAAATAAATACACTTATTTAGATGTATTCCTACAGCGAAGAATAGTAGGTTAATAATACCTATTAAAAAAGTGATAATACGCGTAATTATTAGGTAGTTTTTACTTCATATCACCCCGAAACTATTTTTTGTAATAACAATACCTTTAGCTGTTTATTGTGTTTGACATATTTAAATTTTGTTATGCCATTTTTATGCCATTTTAAAAGGATTTTTAGGAATCTGTAAAGTACCTAATAAAAAAATTATGTAAATACCCTACCTCGTTAAAGAATTTCAATGTAAATTATCATTACACTCATCTAGATTTGTCATTATTTGCATCGCTTACTATATAATCAACGTACATGTTAATATATAAGGAGTATAGCACGTTATAAAATAATTATTATGTCGGCTCTATAAAGTACGTATAAAAAAGCTTCGATCAATAATAAGGTCTAGATGGGGCATTCCATACTAAAAAAATACTAACTTGCCCTAGTGACTCACTACGTCATCACTAGGCATCTGCGTCACACGTTTCAAAAGTGTGGGTGTTTGGCCTACGTCCACAGTTAGCACGGCTTGGATTCGTGAAATATTTTTTTTTAAAAGCCCGACATGTGTCGATGATAAAATAAATGTGTAAAAAAAATTATTAGGATGGTTCGTATATTTTCCAAAACTTGTATGGAACGCCCTATCTTAAGCTTAATTGATGGAAGATAAAAAGGGAATTCTACTATGATTTATTATTTTTTTTAAATGTTGTTAGGTACTTTACTTACTTAATCCTTTCAAAAATTAAAATATTTCTTTACAAAGGCCTCATCTTGTGGTTGTTTTAAGTCCATTTAAAACACAATTACATATTATATCAAAATTCTAATAAACCTACTTACAAATACTACCTATAACTTAAAAGTTACTTTTTTGCTGTATTAATTCATTTTACGCTAGACTGTTGAAAAAAGTAATTGTAGGTTAATTAAAATATAATTCACTGATTTTGTGTTTTTTAATGTGTTTTATATTTCAATTAATTTTCTTTGTGAATCGATTAAATCACTCCAGCTATATACCCCTAAATCACGTCGTTTTGACCTTGTGAAGTCTTGAAATCCGTTTCAAACTTATTTTTTCTTTTTAAACCATTACTTTTAGAAAACGTTTTTATCGCGTAGAGCATATTTGGGCAAACAGGAAGTACAGGTGATATAAAAAGGAAGATTTGAAAATATCTATTAATCTAAGAAAACTGAAAACTACGCCAATATAATAAATAATGTATTGCAACGTACCTATGTAAAATAATATCAATGTGAAAAATATGTAACTAATCTTTTATACGTCCATATAGTCAAAATAGTATCAATTCGTGTAAAAAAAACACAAGTATGTGATTTTCGAATTTATATTTCATGTGTGATACATTTGACTGGTTCTGAAGCGTAAGAATGATCATCTTAATTTGATGTAATAAAATGATCAACATATTCACTGCAACTGTTTGTACCAATGCAACACCCTATGCACCATGGGTATGGATAAAGGAAAGTAGCAGTAAAAAGAGCGAATCGTGTGAACCAAGTTTTTATATTTTTTTACAAAAAGAATAGATTTCTACATGATTTATAATTCTCAATAAATAAAGTACCTACCAATGTATTTTTTATTATCATATTTGTTGATATAAAAATAAACTTCATAAGGTTTTTTTTGGCTGACATGAGTTAGGTACCTACCATACTTTTAGGTCAAACTAAATAACATAAATTAACATCAAGAATTATTGTTAATCAATCCATGTTACTTTAAATGTCGCTGGATTGACATCATAAAATTATATTATTTGTACTACTTACATGTGCATTTTTGCATATTAAATATAATCAAACGCATAAGCGAAAAATGCGCGTCTGGTTGTAATGAAAAAAAAAACAATTACAAAAGTTTTGATATCCCGGTGGTCTAACCACACAACCAATAATGGATCACTAAATTTGTAATGATCAACTTCATTAAATCAGTCATTGGTATAAAGAACTTCCGGTATCATGAAGATCGTAAAATAACATTTAAAGATCAGAGTTACATTAAGATCGCAATAAATAAAAGATACCTTTGTTATTTTTATGTAATTTTATACGTTTATAGAAATACTTCGTTTTTTTAATCTATCAAATAATAGCATATTATAGTATTTATTATTGTAGGAAAGTAATTAGATTTAGGTAATATCACAATTTAGCTTTATTTTTAGAAAACATTGACGCAATAGGTTTCTTCCCGATAGCATGAATATCCTTGAAAACGTTATAAATATTTAAAGTATATTTTTACAATTCCAACGATATAAAACACAATGATCCAAAAATTTGTTTTTTCATTTATAAATTTATGTTTTAAAAACACGAAAATACGAATGATTTTCAACGCCCGTTATTGGCTACTGACGTCATACCCGTCTACCGTGAAAGGAGTGAAATTCATTCCGTAGTGAGCGCCTATATTGCTGTGACGTCACACCGCATGCGCGCCAAAGGAGGATTTTGCGAGCGATTTGAAAAAGTGTTATTTCAAACCGCGCTAGAAAATTCATATGACATCGTAAAAATAATTTTAAAAATCCCTTGATATTGTTATTTTTCAATAATTTTTTAAAAATAAAACATAAAAAATCGGGAAGAACCCAATTCGAGTGCTATTTGTAAAAATAAATGATTTCTGGTACCGAATGAAATAATTAAAGCTTGTACAATATACATATTAATATAATTAAACAAGGATACATCGCCAGCTTTCTATAAAGTAGCACCTAGGTTTGAACGATTTTATTTTGATGATTAATTTACCAATTGTCAAAGTAAGGGATATGTCAAACTGATGACTTTTCGCTCCATTTTAATGTAACAGGCAACAGTAAACCTATTGCATTTTTAAAATTTTTATTTATAATTTACACTTTAGTGTACTTACACTTTAATACTTCCTAAATACATATTTATATAATGACTTTGTTCGTGAAGTAGGTATTATTATTATTATTATTATTATGGATAATTTATAAAGCGCCGTTTTCGTATAAATATACCTCAAGAGCGCTTTAAATATTGAATTTAACGGCTCGGGAAATTTTAAATGAGTGAAAACTCAATTTCTGAGTAAAAATACCATTATCAAAATTAATCAAAAGATTTTGAGAACATATGGGTCTTTAGTTTCTTTCGAAACATCACTTCACTCCCACAGTTGCGCACTTCTGGTGGGAGAGCATTCCAAGCCACAGGGCCCGCAACCGCAAAAGCGCGCTCTCCAAATTTTGTGCGCTGATTACGGGTCGGTACTAAAACCCTGCCTATAGCTGTAGATGTAGCTGATCGAAGTGTGAGACATCTCTCAGCTAGTTCATCTGGAATGCAAAGCTCTTTTAAATACTCTGGAGCGGCATCATGCATGGCTTTGTACATTAGCCAACAGAGTTGGTATTCTACCCTTTGTGTATTTATTAAATTGGCATAATATTTCTGCAAGTCGGTGCTTTTAACGAATTTATAGTCTAGACTGGACGACTGGAATGTTAAAAACTGGCCTTACGGTTTGAACCTATTTAGTTTGAACAATGTCTTGTGCCAAAGTGAACACTGTGAACAGTGTTGGCAATCCGAACCGTTTTATAGGCGGCATAATAATTTATCCATTTGCACGAATAAGCCTGAATTTTACCGCTCTGTAATGATCCTAGCCATAAATACTTATCAGCTTTATTACACGATTTCATAAATCATTTTGGTACCAATTACACCACTGAATTGTACAGTGTAACAACATCTACATTTAGTTTATACTGGTAAAGTTTATCTGCTTGAATCAAGTTAAATTGCCACTAACTCTTGTATCAATTATCAATTAATCTTTAGGGTTCGAATTCCATTGTATCGTTCGCTGTAGATGTATTTTCATTTTGGTTTCTAGTCTACAGACAAGTTTTACCACGATTGCAACGCTTTTTATATTGGGAAAACATCTAGAAGCATAAATATTAGAATAAAAGAACATGCCTGAATAATGCCTGAATAATAATAATTTCTCAGAATTTGCTGAACACATTTTGACAAATAATCACTCCTTCAATTTTGAAGATGGAATGGAGTGGAAAATTCACGATATTGTCATTTTTGTTGAATCGTCGATAATAATAACAGGTTAACATATTATTTAGGAATGCAAAAAATAATATATTGCGATTCGACAGTGTAATAATTGGTAGGTAGGTATGCCACCAAACTAAAATTTGTAGAGCAAACTGAGGCTAATCACCATTGATTTATAATACACTTAGGTTTGCCTTGCAGAGTAAATTATTTAGAAAAAGTAATGACACGAAGATTCCGCATCTCAATACACTTACACGGGTCGACCTATCAGAGCCCTTCGACTGCCGGCAAGCATCCGCCCACACACCGCTAAAGGTATGGGCTTTATATAGGGTTACAGTAACAGTATACAATAGTAACCCGTTCCTTAAGAGGAGCGTTCATGAATTTTACCATGAATCTAAAATGACTTTTTTTTCTTGTGGACGGGCTGTTGGCTATTATTTAAGAAGAAAACTTTCTTTGAATAATAATTATTTTAGGCTATGTAAACAAATATAAATAAACACTTACATGTGGAAAGCTACACCATCTTTTTTGTTAATTTTATCCGTACGGTTTTTACACGGTCTCACTACACAAGAAGGCATTTCGGAATGTTTTCTGAACGTCCGACTCGGCCGGCGGTTAAAGAAATACTGAATACGCGTCTGGCGGAGTTGGAGGTTTTGGCGGAGTTTTAAAACAGTATAAATGCAAATTATAACGTTTGGACTTTGAATTTCAGGGTGTCGTTTGCATCGTGGTTGCTGATGAATCTACTGCTCGTGGTGGTACCTCGCTACGGAGGATACCTCATGGTGATCACGGGGGCGTGGCTGATGGCCGCGGGGCTGGGCTACTGGGCCCTGCTGCCGTCCCGGGCCCTCACGGTGCCCCTGGAAGGGGGGCGCCTGTTCTTCTCCCTGGGATGGTGCTTCTGGCTTGTCCTACTTGCAGGTAAAGGGTGGATAACCACGAGACATTAGTGAAAAATCCATAATAGATGAGAAAAGTACTACATTCTTCTATTATTAATAAGTTAGTAGACTGAATTATAATTATTATTATGGATAATTTATATAGCGCCGTTTTTGCATAAATATACCTCAAGGGCGCTTTAAATATTGAATTTAACAGCTCGGGAAATTTAAAGTGAGTGAAAACTCAATTTCTGAGTAGAAAATACCATTATCAAAATTAATCAAAAGATTTTGAGAACATATAGGTCTTAAGTTTCTTTCGAAACATCACTTCACTCTCACAGTTGCGCACTTCTGGTGGGAGAGCATTCCAAGCCACAGGCCCGCAACCGCAAAAGCGCGCTCTCCCAATTTTGTTCGCTGATTACGGATCGGTACTAAAACCCTGCCTATAGCTGTAGATGTAGCTGATCGAAGTGTGAGACGTCTCTCAGCTAGTTCATCTGGAATGCAAAGCTCTTTTAAATACTCTGGAGCGGCATCATGCATGGCTTTGTACATTAGCCAACAGAGTTTGTATTCTACCCTTTGTGGAAAGCGCAGCCAGTGCAGTTTCTTTAGCAGTGGAGTGATGTGGTCGAACTTAGAAATTCCGAAGATAAGTCTAGCTGCAGCGTTCAATACTGATTGCAGGCGAGTCATTTTATTCATCGGTAGTCCGGCGTATATGCCGTTACAATAATCGACTCGGGACACTACAAACGCGTTTATTAATTGACGGGTGGCGTCAACCGGCAGATTTTGGCGTATGCTTTTAATCTGTCTCAGTTGGTAAAAACATGAACCAGTTGGTAAAATGATGTACCCTCATCGGTTCTCTACAGTTGTGGGGGTGGACTACTTCGAACAATAATTTACTTGAAGGGGCGTTTCCAAACAAATTTTCTAAAAATACACGCTTCTTAGGGTTAATTTCATGTGAGATATGTGTGTGAAACAGACTGTGTGTGAGGGTGACAGAAGATGTACGAACGTGTGCGTGTATGGAGTATGTCTGCTGTGTGCCTGCATTCCCAGTTAGAGCTCTGAGGAGCATAGTCAGTTAAACCAGTAATATATTAAACCCGTCATAATTGTCACAGCGTGTATTACTTAAAGCACCCGTATAAATACATCACATTTCATAACACCACTTACTATCGAATTTCACCGTTTTAAAGACTCCAGCACTTGGGCCAATACACGAAACGTGTGACGTAGATGTCTAGTGATGACGCAGCGAGTGAAGTAGTGGGTATCTAGACACATGGACACGTAGTATTTTCAAGTATGGAATGTCACTTCTCTGAAATTCTTGTTTGAAGGTGGACTGTGATACTATATCCATCACGTTATCATGTATTCCATACATTAGCAGTAACAAATTGTTTACATCTCCCTACAGGCTGCTTGTGTCTACTGGTCGGAAGTGTGATCTCTATAGTAGACTGGATGTACCCTCACCGGTTCTCTACAGTTGTGGAGGTGGACTATGATACTCCTTATGATCGCCATGTCATCATAGAGGAGAGTCACGATACGAGGTTTAAGAAACGTGGAAGCAAAGATGAACAAAGCTTGGGCTCTAGAATACTAAGGTAATCTTTTTTTATTTTCACAGAAAATTCCATGTAATTTTTTTAAAAATTATACTTTTAATTTTTAGTTATAAAATTTAAATCACCAACTTGAATAATCATAGCCCAAAAATGTAAATGTTTATGTATTATGAAGGCGTTTCGGCTGGCTAGGCCATATACTACGTATGCCTCCCGAGAGCCTTAACCATGCTTGCCTATTTTACAAGGCATCAGGTTTTCGGCGTCCTGGTCGTCCACTGTTGACGATTCGTCGGCAGTTTGCGTCAGAGCTGCGGGACGTGGACTTAACTTGGGAGGATGCACGGGAGCTGGCAGCCGATCGCTTGGCCTGGAGGCAGTTTGTGGATTCCATATGCTCCACATAGGGAGCGGATATGGTATGGTGATGATGAATCCTAAATTTAATATTTATCACAATAACAAAATTGGATTTTGGATCTTGAATGAGGATTTTGGTTTGATTTTTGGTGAAATTGCCATTTCTAATTATAATATCTCTACAGTTATTTGGTCTGTTAAAAATTATTGTTAAATCTAATAGAACTGGCAAATTTTTCTTTCGTTTGTGACGATATCAATTTACAAATTCTAACACTTTTTTTTTTCAAATTGAACAACAACTTTTTTCAAATTGAACAAAAAATATATGTGAGTAGATAAAAACATTTTACATCTACTTTCCATTGCATTTGGTATTCAATTTATAATCTGTATGACGTATTTTATCTATTTACCAGGCGCTTATCTTCAAAAACAAGAGATATGACAACATCCACCACGGTCAACGAGACCAACAAGCCAGGTCGGGTTGGAATAGACAACCGGGGATACGAGATGGACGCTCCAAAGTCTCCGTGGAGATTCGCCTTCAGAAAGCAGCCCTTTATACCTCCCCCTTACGAGAGAAACGACTCAGCCAGCAGCATAGCGTCCAGTGTAGCCACGTCACCGCCCAAAATATCACCACTAGCTATAGAGATGAAGGGGGTAAAGAAAGAAGTCCTTCCTGTGCATAAGGAGCTGACAAGAACTTATCAGTAAGTGCTGTTAATCTATTTGCTTGTATTTTTTAGAAATATTAACAGAAAAATTCAATCAAAAAAAATATTTAGTAGAGCGGTAGAAAGATGAAGGTTCTCCTGTGAAGCAACTCAAATTTTGTCAAAATAAACCCTATCAAAAAAAGCCCTGTAAACGCTCGAATATCCATATTCCTGAGTTTGAAAAAAATCTACCTCATCTCTGTAGGGATATAAAATGAAATATATAGGTACCTACTCCCGTCTTGGGATAAATCCAGATTTGTGTACAAGTATTTGAACACGCCCAAAATATTGTAAAAAATTCCTGGTCTAAATATAAGTTTAAAATTGCCGAGTCATCTGCAGGCGATTACTAGTAATTAATTTTAACTCGTTCAGAGTCTTAATTACAAAAATAAGCTTTAACGCGCTGGTGGATGATTCTCGATTCGTAACATAAATATATACAAAATCAAAAATGTTACCTGGTGTGGATAATTCGCTAATAAGCGGAATGGGAATGTTGTAGTACATAAAGTGTGGCCACTTAACCCAGCCAATGACAGGTCATAAGCCCTGTAAACGCTCGAATATCCATATTCCTGAATTAAAAAAAAAAAAAATCTATCTCATCTCTGTAGGGATATAAAAATGAAAAATAGACTTGATTGTTTCTGTGTCTTCTATCATTGCTCGAGCGTTTAAAATCATGCATTCCAATCAAGTAAGAAAACCACAAAAACAGCTGTGTAAAAAGGACAACTTGATAAGTAATG
Organism: Micrasema minimum; assembly: GCA_022494985.1. Lineage (NCBI taxonomy): Eukaryota > Metazoa > Arthropoda > Insecta > Trichoptera > Brachycentridae > Micrasema > Micrasema minimum. The sequence continues at coordinate 38,826 of JAGVSP010002776.1, forward strand.
CTATGTTTTTTATTCCTACCGTAAAGTTAACTTAATACCTACTATTTTTCTGTTTTACATGTTAGGCTGTTGAAATGAATTTTAAAGGGCTAAATACTAGCAGTGTAGGCTAAGTATCTGGTCTAAAAAAGAAATAAGCTATGTCAGCATGCTTTAAGAATAAAATAAAATAAATTTTAGAGAAGACTTTAAATTCATATAGTTAACTATTTGATTTGGATATTAGATAGCTTGATTTTTTGGTTGTTACACTGAAAATATTATATATTTAATAAATACATATTCATTTAGAAACTTGGTTTAAATGATTTATCCACAATTAGGTAGTGGTGATATTTTGATTTTCTATTTATTTGATATTTTCTTTTTCCAGAGTACATCCACAGCAGCATGCGGAGAAAGTACACAAGCCCACTGTTTGGTAGTAAAACAGTTAGGAATAATATAGGGAAAAAATTTCTGCATTCCGAGTTAGGTCAAAATCAGATGCCGGTCCATCTGTTGGGAAACCTTTAAACTTAGAATACAACAGCCATCTTATGACTAGGAACAATTTCGTGGGTAAACTATTTGAAAAACGAAGAAGAGAAAGACAGTGAACTAGATATAATGTGCAAGGAGTCATCACTAAAGTTAGGTTGGATTCGCTTGAGACCGCACCACATGTTTTGTTTTTTCATATTTCATATTGTCTAAACAAATACGAGCATTTGACAAAATGCATAACCGAGGCGTTTACAGAAGGGTGCAATAAGTCATTTTATTATGTATAAACATAAGTATACCTTTGAAAGATTTTTAAGCTGGGAGAAATTTCATAATATCTTTATTCTATAAATTGACGCCAAGAAGTTCTTATTAATTACGCATACAGATAGACTTGTGCAAAAGAGTAACTTGTCCATAAAATAATTAAAGTGCCTATACCAGTTTGCGTACAGCTCTGTGCAGTTATACAAAAAAGTGTAACATTTGGGTTAGTGACAAGTTTGAAAATAAATGCAGTACTTTCCTGAAAGATAAAAAAATATATAACTAGAAGCGATTTTAAGATTTACTTTGCTGCGAGTGGTTATGGTGTGAATCTAGCCTTATTGGGCAAAATAACTCTGAAATCAAAGGAATAACATTCGACTAACATTCGTAGAAAATGACCCCAGGTAAATTTACAAAACACAAGCAAAACTGCCCATTTTGTAAAAATTGTATTCTAATAAATTTTGCTAATGGTGATAATTTCAGGTATTTTATATTATTATGTATTTCATTGGTCATAGATAGATGTTTTTGTATAATTTTCTATTGTCTATGGAGCAAGGCTTTAATATACCCACAAGCAAAAATCGCAATAAGAATCACCGATACATTTTTTTACAATCTGACCTAGTTACTTAGAAATAGTTCAGTAGATTTACTAGAAGAGACTAACCACAGTATTTAAAGGAATTAGTTGTGCTTGGGAAATAAGCGTACTGTTGAAATTAGTTTGAAAATTGATTTATTGACGTTGGAAATTGACCAACAATGTCTAATTAGATTAATTGACAAATTATTTATACAGTTCAAAATATAAAGTTTATCTAGACGCTACATCTACGTCCAATCGGGTATTATCATAAATATTATTAAATCCGACGATTAACAGGTTGTTTTGTATTTTATTTCTCAAAATTTATATTTGATAGCAGTATCATTTTATTTACAAAATTTACTCTTAATACCCTGTTGGTTGAATTCTTGAAACAAACCTCTAAAACACTCAGGCATTTATTTGTCGCAGGTAAAATACTTCTATGTGAAAATTTCATTATCAATGATAAAGTTAAATTGTGATATATTTTTTAGTAATAAGAATCAATTAAACCAATTAAGTATCTCAATTAAAATAGTAATAACAAAGTATTTATTAGAATAATTTTGAAGTAGGAAATTATGGTAAATAATTTTTAATGTATTAGATTGATTTACGAAAACGCCCAGTGAACTGTATTCAAAATGCTGATAAATAATAATTAACAAAACATGAATATTGTGCAAAACAAACATGAAATTCGTAAAAAAACCTCATTTAATTTGAGACGAATTAGAATTGGAGAGTTCAATACGCTATTATTAAAGATCTTGTGTTCATAGGTATTTGTCATTAAATGTTAAATCTCTAGTTAGTCCAACTCACCAACACATCCATCCAACATCCAACTAAATAGTTTATTTATGTTTACTAATACAATCTCATTTCGTTCACTAAGTAAGTGTAAAAATATGAGTGAGCAAGATATATGCCAATTATTTGACTGAATATTGTGGATATGTGTGGTGACAGTTCGTCACCGTGGTGGTGAAGAAAGCGAGAAAGAGAGAGAATGTATTGTATGTGGGTTAGCTCTCTTCACCACCACGATGACAATGAAATTTGCACTATCAAACCATCATTACTGAAGTGTAGTGTATCTCTATAATACCATTTAAACAACGAAACAGCAAAATAACAAATTAATCTTACTGAAATTTGTGTTAACATATTTCTTTACAATAAGCTCTTTTTCTTAGAAGATATTCTATAAGAAATTTATTTGTTTAAAAATATACCAGTTATGTAAGAAAGGTATGAAATCTCATTAGATGGAGTTCTAGTCTCCTTTATTGATGTTCCCAAAATGAAGATATGTATTTTTAATATTATTAGAATAACTTTTACTTTGTACGTGTAAATAACCTGACGAGATAAGTGATAGTTTTAAGTTGTAAGAATATGTCACATCATCTTGAAGTCTTTGCCATAAATTAAGTAATAATATAAAACATAATCTAGTTTTAAATTAATAATTGAATGTGACTGTAATATTATGTAGGTAGTAGGTAGGTATGTACATTAATTTTAATAAATTTGAACTGATGTTTTTATAAACTGTGGTTTTATTTTTCACAAAAAAACAGATAAACAAAATGTGTCTCTTCGTAGATAATAAATCTCAAAAGATTCCACATTTTCAGCAACACAAAAAATATTACAATAAAATAAATTATTCCAAATTAATTCAGTGGACTTTAAATAAAATTAAAAAGTGTACAAATCACGTTAAATACAAAAGTATTCCTCCATAAAAAATGACTCTTATGGATTTTCATTCAAAAGATGTTCAAGATTAAGTTTCTTCAAAAAATTATTCCAATTTAGGCAAACATCTTTTTTTTCCACATCGCTCCCGAAAACTAGTTTCTGTAACAAGTAGGAACAAAAATTTAGAAAGTAAAACACTCATAATTATTTGCATAATAGCATACCTAGATATTACAATCAAATTTTATTATGTAAACAAAAATGTAATTTAAAATAAATTTACAGTCTTTAACATCATAAACCGGATAATGAAATCAATGGGTTGAAAAGTTTCTACGCGTTTTATTGTAAAGAATTATTATATTAAAAATAATATGGTAATAATAACTCATTTCTCGCAAAAATGTCAATAGGTCAGTGCATAAAAATATTATGGTATTATAAAAAAATATTTAATTTCAATATGATAATTATTATTAGTTACCCTTTCTTGCTTGTGTTTCACAGATTTGGCAGGATGGTACGCGAAATGAGGAGGAGGTTTCAATTTGAAATTCAAAAAGTCAAGAAGATCAGAATAACAGTAGTCCCCATCTTCATTTCTTTTAATACTGGAATAGAAATGAATAAATTATTTATTGAAAAGAAAAATTTAAAAATTTAGGCACAACAATAAAGAAGACACGCCAATTCTAAAGAAGTGAATATTGGGCAATTTTTTTTTTTATGTCTTGAATAATTAAACCATAATATAAATATTAGAAGGTTTAAATTAAAATGTAGGCAAAGAAGGGTAGAATGCCACACCACTCTGTCCTGACATACTACCCTAGCTTCCTCCACATTCATACATCTTCTAATGCACGCACGTAGATTATTACGACTTTTCACATGATCACTTTCAAGTATTTGTTATTAATTATTTCCTCTCTGCCTACTCAGAAATGGTGTGATGGTTAGTTAGTTAATTAAAATTGATATACAAATCTATTATGCATTTGAATTTTTGTATTACTCATCCGAAACAATTTTTTACTGAGCAACTGAGCACAAAAATTAAAACGCATTATCCTAAGTATCAATATTATTTTATCAAAAATAATTTTCGTTAAGAGCAGCTATAGATCTCTAATAGTAAGTAAACTAATGTTATGTATATCTAAGGTACACTACCTCAAGCACATTTTCTCTAAATTATTTCCAACACAAGACTTGCTAGCATTTTGATGTAACTTAACAACTTGCCGTGCTTTTTATGAGGACTAGTCTATTGCTAAATCCATAGATATGACAAGATGTAGAAAAAGAGTCGAAGAGAGAAATTTATACAGTAGGTTAAGATAGGTTGGGTTTTAAAATAATTTTAATCAAATGGCTATTTAAAAGCAATATCCTTTATAATAGGTTATGAAATTTGTACAGTAGGTTAATGATAGGTTAGGTTAAATAAAAATAATTTTAAATCAAACAGATTTTTTAAAGCGAAATTTGACAATACTTAATGAAGGCGTAACCCAATCGCGTATCAACCAATCACAGCTTAGCCCGCTTTTGCGCTTTACTCTACAAACCAGAGAGTAAAAATGTTTTGAAATTTTGACAGCCTGCACGGCAAGTTGTTAAGTTACCCCAGCATTTTCGTTTGTGGATAAAAAAATATATTATTATAATTCTAACTCATCTTACCAGGTAAGCATATCATGGAGCAGGTCGGCCTTGAGAGGGATTCGAACACCATGTAAAGCTTGCATCATGTTCTTTGGTGATATCTCTCCAGTTTCATATTCATCCAGGTAAACCAAATGCTCAGCCAACCTGTCCTGATTTTGCCACAAGTTGCGGATCATTTCTTCGTAAACCAAAGCCCTGAAAATAATAAAATTGTTAATTATGATAATAATAAAATATGACAGGGCATAAAGGAAAATTAAGGAGAAAAATAGCTACGGTTTATTATAATACAGGTGTAACAAAACTCGATGTACAAGCGGGAAACCAATGAATCTACGTTATATTTAAAATCGATTTTGGAGATTTTTTTTATTTATTTGACTCTTAGTTTTCGAGAAAATTGGGTTCGTAGTTGACTTTTGTAGCAATTGTTTCAATTTCATGATTTAGTTTTTTTTAAAATTGTTAGAATTTCAAATATCATGTAAGTCAATTTAATACTATTCATACATCGAAAAAAAAATATAAAACGCGTTTTAAATAAGAATTTGAGCAATTTTATTTCATCCGCCATACTTATAAAAGCTTTTGTGAGATTTTTTTTTTTTTTTTTTTTATGCTCAGATTAAAAAGTCTTACACAATCGTCTCCAAATACGATGTAGATTCACTGGATTCCCGCTTGGCACATCAAGTTTATGCTACACAATGGGTATAGACCCCCACAAATACCCGCTTGTATGCCACAAATAGCTTTATCTAACACAGGAGTGATACATTTAGCCAATATTATTATAGCCAGACTTTGCACAAATATCCAGACAAATCTATTACGGAGGTAGGTAACTTCGAATTGAATTTTTTATTTCCATTAAGCAGCCTCTTGTAGAAGATTGTTTATGCAAAAAGTTGTTTTTAATAAACCATTTTCGGTTAATAAGCCGTCCTGTCCACTGTTGATAACTCTGTCGACATTTTGTGTCAAAACTATGGTTTTCATGCCCCATTGTCTCGATTGTGTCGTATTGTAAACTCAAGACGGGATCTGGACTTCTTCGGTGTAAGTCTATCAAGATTGAAACATTCACTGAAGTAGACCCGATCCTGTCTTGAGTGTGTCCACATTTATTCTCACTGTCTTAGCTTCACCAATTTATTGTTCTGTCACTTAATTTTACTGCTTGTTATCCCTTTTATGCTTAACTCTGTATTTTAAAATTGATTTTTTCCTAAATAAAAAAAAAATAAAAAAATTACGAGATGTGGACCTGACTTGGGAGAACGCACGGGAACTGGCGGCCGATCGCTTGGCTTGGAGACAGTTTGTGGAATCTCTATGCTCTACATAAGGAGAGGATATGAAATGATGGTGGTGATAATAATAAACCATTATCATTATTATTTCTATGCTAAAGGATCAAGAACCGATTGGAATAGTACCCATATTTTAATCAACATTCATTTGTTCTCGGGTAAAAGAAGACGATAATTCTATACCGTTAAACATACTAATATTTCATAATCATATCATTTTTATAAAATATTGTAACTACCTTATTAGGGAACGTTTTGGCGGTGGTACGTCTTCAGGCACTGTGAAATGTCGTACTACTGTCACAAATTCATGCTCACACAATGTTTCACATAAAATTTCCTTCAATGCTTTCCTGTAAACAAAATCAATGAATAGATAAAAACGTTTAATACAAAATACATATTTGTTTCATAATAAACTATGCCAATGCAGAATTTTGCAAAAGTGAGAAACTACTCTACTTACTCAAAGCAACTTTTCGACATAAAATGAGGATTATCAGGATTGGTCAATGACATATTCTTCGATACAAAGTCTTTATAAAGATTTTGTTTAGAGGCCAGAAACTCCTTGATTTTTTCCATTATCGTTTTTATGTCAGCATTTGGAAACTGAAATTAAACCAAGTCAGTAAAAAGATAATAGAAAAAATGGAAGGTTCTGCTTTCATGATGTACCATTCTTTTTCTTACTTCATTAGGTCTGAGCTCCATAAATCTCAAAGTGTAATCGTCGGCATCAATAAGTAAGAAACAATGATGGTTGATTATTAGGGTATTGCCTAGCCATAAATCTGAAGCTACATAATTCTTCGGAGGTTCGGCAACATACATATTCTGTCCTGGCAGTAAAACAATACTGCGCTTGAAGAACATTGATCCCTGAAATACAATGACACATCGTTTTGTAAAGAGAAAAGTTAAGTTATCTTTGTAATATTAAAGCAAAAAAGTAATAACAAATATTTGATTTAGAAACAATTTTTTGTTTATACCGGTGCTGATGCTTGTAGATCTCCTTTTTCATAAACAGATACTGAGTCGTCTACCAGATAGCAACTTATAATAAACATTTTGTCGTCATTCTCTGGAATTTTGGAAATGAGACGCGCACAGAATCTCATAATATACGAGTCATAGCCGATTCTGGAAGAATTAAATTGTAACATATTATACAAACATATCATTGGGTTGTGGTCTAGTGGTAGATTCGGGGATTCCGGATTGGAATCTCTGGGTTCGAATCCCACTCCAACACAACTTGTTTCCTGTTCTGTGGCACAGTAATTTCCAACCATTTGAAAGCAGTCCCGAAATAGAGATATTTGAGTATATCATTAGAAGTCAAATGTTTCTTTTTAAAAAAAAATCTTGAGAATACGATAAAATCGTCATGGACAGACCATAAAAATATGGACTCTCGTTTTAAATACGGACAATCTAGTATAATCATCATAATAGGTCTTATTTGGTACGCGGGAGGGGCGGATCACATGCGCAAAACACACCCTCTCCACTTTCTTCCAGCGTTCTTTTTACATGACGCTAACCGTAGGTATAACAAAAGTTAATGTTTTCAAAATTGAGTGGGTTGTTTGGGCTTTACGCTATCACACCACTAATAATAATGCAAACTATAGAATTTAAAATACTTAGTATGATTATTGATTGACTTAAAATAAATTCAGTCAAAAGCAACATTGAAAAAATATTGAGTTGTAGTTAAACATACTTGTGTCTTTTTCAAAGAAATTCATGGAACTTCGTCTCTGCATCTTGGGTGTGATGGATCTACAATTGCCGGCGGAATCCTCGTGAGTTCCATGACCGTTCCATGGAGGCAGTTTCGGAAGTGTTTTGGGAGGTCTAGGCACATTTAATGGCGCAGGGGGTAACACAGCCTCAAAGTTATCTAATGACAGTAAACAATAACGTAAACATAACACTCATGTTAAATATTTTTTTTTAGAACTCCTTTCTTTCAACTGGTATTCAACTCAAAAGAATATTGTCATTCACGCTTCGATCAAAACAATATTGAAATCTTTATACAGTACTATTCTAAGCTCAGTTGAGAGTGACTAAAGGTAGGTACAGATAATAAAATATTTTAACAAACTTTACTATATCATTAAAAATTTTGACAGTTTGTACAGAATCAAAGAAAGAAAGAAAGACAGAAAAGGGGAAGCTCTAATAAACTCCATCATTTATATAGTACAGTTTCTAACTAAAATTTCCAAATTATTGCGAGAATTCATACCTAATCCATACTTTACTCGGTAATATTCTTTAGTGAAACCATCGCAGTCGGTAAAAATGACCATTCGTCCAAAAACGTTGAGAGGAGCACCGATTATGAGATCTGATGGACTAAAACAGTCCAAGGGCTCAGGGTGGATGGCATCAGGAGACATCAGATCATGCCTCATTTCCTGTTAATATTAATCACAAGATTGTTTAAAAATTACACCAAAAAAAAAAGTTTAGTCAGTCAATATTTGCTAGTCAGATATTTATTGAAATTTCAACAGAGAATCTCTGTACAAATGTTCAATATAAATTATGATTAAAAAAAACAATGTTATGTGTTACTATTGGTTTATTCTATAAAAATAGAATTTACCTACACTACCTGGTTTCGGGAGTAACGTTCTCGTTGTCACCACCAGTCGATGGGAGAACGTTACTCCCGTCAGGTAGTGCAGGTAAATTCTATTTTTATAGAATAAACCAATAGTTCACATAACATTGTTTTATTTAATCATAATTCATTATGAAGTGTTACAAAGTGAATGCCGAATCAATCAACAAAATGATTTTAATATAATTTACCTTAGGAAGAGAACATCGGCGAAGAAATATGGCCTTAACATCTGTGCTGTCTTCTTTTCCCAAATGCTGCTTTATTTCAAGAGTGTCATCGGCTAAATAGTAATATATTTCCAAGTGATATAACTTGCCATACTGTGAATCTCTATCGTCCCAATATCCTTGAAATCTGAAGAAAACCACATAACGGTAAACAATACACACTGGTAGAAGGCATTCAAAAGTTTGTGTTTTGTATCAATAATTTAAAATCGAATTTGAATATAGTAGTGTACTATTACAGTCGTCAACTTTGTATGACTAGGCTTTCGTATCTCATTCACAAACTACTTTGGGAGACCTAAAGTCAATCTAAAATAAAAGAAATCTCTTTTTATGTCGATATTGTTTTTGACATTTTTACTATCTGTTTACATAAGTAGGTACTTACTTTAAGACTTTTTTATCAAATTCATAAAACTGTTTTTCAGATTTAACATGCTCTACTGGTTTCGGGACCCCCTTGCGCTGCTTTAACTGGTACAATGAAAAAAAAAAAAAAAAATGCATCAGTAAGAATATAACCTAAGGTCATAGATATTAGAAAAAATAAATGAACAAGACATACACATTTAAGTTTAGGAACATCAATAGGATCCGGTACACTGATTCCTAAACGGTTGAGGTAACTTCTTGTGAATTTATCACAGTCCACAATCTGCAAATAAAATTGAAATTACAAGAATTCTCAAGAAATCTATGTTGCTATTGTGACAAAGAAATTATTTTAGCATTTGATTGGTCGTAGAATAGTAAAAAATCCAGATATTTTTATCAAAATTCTGGACCCTAAGCAATTCCTTTCTTTCCTTATCCTTCAATAGAGTAGAGTTTGGATTGGTTGATGTGCAGGTATAGTAAGGGATTATAGAACAAAAATCGAATGTAGGATGGGGGTAATTGAAATGTACTTACCAAATAATTTCTGCCATAGATATTAACTTCATTACCAACATTTAAATGGAGGACATCAAAGTAACAATCTTGTGAATTTGGAAGGGGAACTTTTTGACGACTCACAACAGTTCCTGTTTTATGGAAAAAGAAAGATATAAAAATAATGCTGCTAATTTTGGTTTGATATGGTCAATCGAAACATGACTTGTAATATAAATTAATATACCTATAGGCACAGCAGAAAAGATTGACTATCTATAAAATAACAGAGATAATAATTATTGTTATGCTTATACATTGTGTCATCCGCACTGCTTGCTTATAAATCACTTTCTCATCTAAACAATTGTAAATACCACTGATTTTGACAAAAACAAAAGTTCTCAGGTATTATTAATTTATTCCCAAAAAGATAACCATTGTAAGATATTTCATCTTCATCAACGACTTTAACTTGACCAAAAATAAACGGTCAGTTTAACGACAGACATCCTTGACACCTTCCAATATTATCTAAAAAATGTCTCACCTTGTAAAAGACTACTGTTCAATGTTTTGGGTTCAATAATTTTCATTGTGGCATCCTCCAGATAGAAAAATATTTTGACAGATCTTATCAGTGCTGGTCCATAGCGCATCTCTTCTAAGGTTTGTTGAAAATACGCATCGAATACTAGCGCCTGGTAAATTTCAAAGCAATTAAGATAATTTGGATATGTAAGTATTTCAGCACCAAGTCATTCCATTCAACTGTTTTTGTTTGAGGAAAAAATTTAATAATGTAATTCCCATCTTTACACAATGTATACAGATTGGTCTGAAGAAAGCCATACTGATCTGCGCTCGGATCAGACTGGAGCGTCAGGTTTCTCGCGGTCGTATGTAAATATGCGTATTATTATTAGTTAAGGATGAAAGAGACAGGGCTAAAGCCCAAATTTTGGATGGCAAATCTTAGTTCTTCTGCTCCGTTTAGTATGATTTGCGAAATCCATAGAAAAAATATGTTTTCTTTCCCACACAACACAGAAGATAAGTAACGGAGTAAAAACGTATTTGTCCATCCAAAACCTATGCATAACAGTCAGAGAAGTTAGTGAGAAACATTTTTGGGATATGATTGTAGTCAACTGCAATTCTAGACCAAATACTTTTAGAGCATTAGAAAACAATTATTTTTCTATTGTAAAATCAAAAGAATTACTGAATAACCTCTTTGTCAAAAAGCAACCATGCTGGCTGGGTGGGAGTCAAAGTTTTCACAAAAAGCGAAGGTGAATGAGGAACTGGTTTATCAACCAACATTCGATTCCTCCCAGTAGCTACACAAAAATGCTGCCTTCTACCAAAATAGTTTCGTCCAAGCTAAAATAAAATAATTGTTTTAGTGGAAACTTCAATACATAGCATACCTACAAGTATTGTGTTGGATTGATGAAATACATACATTAGAATTAAAGGAAATTCCGGCTATAAGAGGATATTTAGCAGACATGATTTAATATTTTGTTGACATATAAAAATAGAATTTCAAGTGAGATCACCACAGAAGAAAATATTGAATTAATTCTTCTAAACAACAGTTACCATAGAAATGCAAAACAATTAAGTATTTTTTTTTAGAAAACTAAAATAAAGTACCATTGAAATATTGCCATACTGAAAGAAAGGAACTAATAAAGTGGGATAGGCAGAGAAGACCTTTTTTTTTCTTATTAAGTTAAAAAGGGGGTAGAAAAACAAACGATAACACAATTTAATGCGGAATTTTTAGTTTTATTTTTTCACAGATCCATTTTTTTTACTATTTCTAAAAGATACACATTACTTATGTAGAAAAACTTAAAAGAAAATCACGTATAATTTTCACAGAATAATAAATACAACACATTACAGAAAACAATAGTAAAGTGTCAACGGTCTCAACTCAAATCCATAACACTAAAAACAGTGTCAGTTTAGATTCAAACAAAACACGTTTCCATGACAATAATTGAATTGGGTTCTCTCCTATAGTTAGACACGACTCCGGATCAGAGATCTTAGGTTTAATTCCTACTCTACCACAACTTGTTTCATACATTGTAGCTGACCATTGAAAGTAACTTGATATGGAAATAATTGACGAGAAAGAAAAATAGTGTAAGGAACAACTAATATTTTTTAAAAAACAACTGAAAGTACTTTTATTAGGCAATTTAATAACATCATTGGGTGCGTATTTTAAAAATACATAGGAAACCTGAAAATACAGCAGTTAAAAACCCTTTGATCCATAAATAAAAGGACAAATCAAAAGATTCAGAAAAAAACACAGCACTTGATGCAAAAATTGGATACCTACCTAATATAAATTCCTACAACACCCTTTTAAATAATTATAGATTGTCTACAAATGATGTAGATTCACTGTTTTCCCGCTTGTACGTCGAGTTTTGTTACACCATGTATAAGAATTACATCAGTTTAATAAAAGTTTTTTTTATTTTTTGAATGGTCTGGAGGCAAATTGCAGTCGGCGTATGTTGTATGAATACTAAAGGACAACCAAAAAAATGGTCGGTTATTTTGATAGCAGAGCCAAAAAAAAAATTCTAAAAAAAAAAAATTGTAGGTACACTAGGTACTGAACTTAAGATTATATCTTATCAAAGATAATAATTGAGAAAACCATTGTTTATAGGAATGCCCTATATGACAGTAAATAAATAAATAAAGTTTTATTTTATGAAATGTTTTACATTCTTTTTATTTTAATTATATGATTTCCGTACATTATGGTTGGGTTATATTTATATATTTTTTTGTTAATAAATAAAAAAAATTTAAACTTACATTTCATATCTCAGCTTAAACCCAATCTACGCTTTTTTTTATGTTAGATACGATGTTCTGTTTTATGACACTTTTTCCCGAAATCAAAAGCATCCTAAATTTGTAGACAATCTGTACGTTTGAGTGCAATACTATTAATTTTATCAAATTAACGTCTATTCACTTCCAATTATTTTTTATATATTGTACTATTTGATGGACGCCATCCTTCCCTGCTAATCCACTCACACGTATCCTATTTCTAACAAAATATAACTATCGTGATTACGCACGCTCACTGCAACTGTTAAATAATCTGAATCTGGTGATTGCGAAGAGCATGGATTAGGTTCTGGGATCATTACTAGATTGTTCATGGTTGGATGGAATATCTAATGAAGTTTTAACACATTGTGTTGCGATGGCGTTGTCTACCCTTTCACGATTTACACAATCACTTTTAATTCCTAATCTGTCTATTTTATGATCATTTGAGGTTAATTCATCATTTATTTTATTCCTTTTACTTTCTACTTCAGAATGATCAATAGACTCATTTTTTCGCTTGAAAATTTGAACAGTTTGTTTCACTATCAGGTAGGTTATTTTTTTACATATTTCATGACTGTTCGGAACTAATATATTAGAACTTTCAAGTGCAGGCTCTTGTTTCAACATTTCACCAGAATCTTTGACTTCTTTTTCTTTTTCTTCAACTTGAGTTCTCTCTTCTAAGTTTGCGCTGATTTGACCAAGTATTTTTGGAAGCCTTTAATTCTAGCGTAGAAATAACATCTTTTTGCTGCAGAAGTTTCCATTGCATCTGTAATTCCCTGAATATTAGGAGCAACTTAAGAGTGATATCCTTTTTACTTTGTAGTCTAGACCGGCAATGGGCGGGATAGCAAAACTCATGCATTTATTTCTAGTACTGTTTTTAGTCGGAGGACCTGCAAATAAAAGATTCATTAGATAAGGAAGAACAGATTTGAATATCATATTAAAAGAATTAATTTTTTATACATTTCTAAAAAATAAATAAGAATCACACATTGCGATTATTTGAAAGTACTTACTGCATTTCAGTAAATTAGAAGACTGAACAAAAGACCAGGCTAGGCCCCAACGAGTCGTCCTTCCTTGAATGAAAGCGGTGTGGGCTACTTGACTTATTGACAAATCCTTGAGTATTCTCAACAGCGGTTTCAGGGAAGATTTGTGACCCAACATTGTGGTATAAATCCTGAAAAAATAACAGCGTATAAAATGTAAGTTAACTTTTACTATGCCAAATACACTATATTGATATATGTATATAAATACAGATATTTAAAATTAAATCTATGTATTTAAAAATTGTTCTTACATAATTTTGTCTTTCAATATCAAGCTTTCTCTTATGAGTTTAGTGACGAAGGTGACTTCTCCCCCTTCAGTAATTATTTCTTGAAGAGATCCAGTTCTGGCATTACGAGGTGGTGGTCTGTAATAGAAATTGAAACATTGTAATGAATTCGCCACCATTCCATTAACTGTGTGCTTATCTCTTTTACCAATTATTATCGTAATATTTACTACAAGTGAATGAAAAACATGTAAATGTTAACCTCTCTGCACTTCTTGCCAAGTCCATGTCATCAACAGAAGAATAAAATGGAGGATTACACATGCAGAAGTCTGCTTTCTCTAGTGAGCCTCTGTAGGTCTTAAAGCAGTGCATCAAAAGCTGGGAATGGTTTTCAACTTTCTTGACTGAAATAGACAAATATATTAGGAAGGTAACAAAACAGAAAATAGAGAAATATGCCTAAAATTTGATTTATAAAGTCAATGGCCGTATTTATAATTGCATCAGTAAAAAACTTATTTCGATTCTTTAGAACAGATCTCTGTTTTATAATTAATGATGTGTTTTAAGAAAACTTACAAATGCAGACTAAAAGAAGTTGTTTATTTTCACAATGTAGATAAAGAGAAAACAAAAGACTTCCATGGAAAAACAGATGCCCAAATTTAAATATAGAACTAAGCAAAAATAAGATTTTGAAAATTCTATTAAATTTTGTAATTTTAGGTATCCATACTATATTGGTACCACTACTTAGACAAATATTTTTGCTATATTTAGTTCGGTAATTCAAAATGTCTTTTTTCACATCCTAGGAACCCTCACTTATTCCAAAAAAATTAATAGGTGACATGAATAATGGGGAATGCATTAGATATTTCAATTCATTAATTCATTATACCTATCCGCTACCCTATGTGGAGCATATGGAATACCACAAACTGTGCCATCCAGGCCAAGCGGTCGTAGGCCGGCGCAGCTCCCGCGCATCCTCCACCCAAGGTCAAGTCCACGTCCCGCAGCTCTGACGCAAACTGCCGACGAATTGTCAACAGTGGACCGAACCGGGACGACCGAGAACCTGATGCCTTTGTAAAATAGGCAAGCATGGGTTTAAGGCTCTCGGGAGGCATATACGCAGTATAATGGCCCAGCCAGCCGAAAACGCCTTCGCCGGATGACAGTAAGATACCAAGGGTTGCTGTGTGTCCCGTTCCTCACCTCTGTGATACCCCTTACAAAGTCAAACCACCGCACACCTAAAATTCTTCTAAGACAAACCTATTCTCAAAACTTTATTATTCTGGGCTGTCTTGAGGCCCCTATTAGGTGCCCTACGATTCGCCAGCAATCAGAGAAGAACAACAGGTGTTATGCAGGAGTTAAAAAAGGCGGCATTTTTTTTTTAAAAAGAGTAAATATCCGACTCCAACGCCTTCCAAATGGTTTAATGCGGGGCCCCCTACTCCAACCCCACTCCCAGTTCTTTTTTTAAATTTGCCGTTTTCTGTCATGTACCCC
>JAGVSP010002777.1:0-7500 GCA_022494985.1 Micrasema minimum
AATGACGATTTTATCAATGATTCAATTGAAAATAATTCCTATTCGCCGCAGACAGGATAAAAAAAGAGTTTTTTATCTCTCTTGTAAAGAGAAAAAACTTGTTTTCTATCCTTTAAATTATTTCACAATAATTGGTTTACAAATTTAATATGTATTGCAATATGATGGTTCCTAATAAAAAAACGGATATGATTTTGACTATTTATTTAATTAATCTAACTATTTCATACTGAGCTTCCAGAGAAATACGAATATTAAAAGACTTTCATTATCTATAAAATTTAAATATTTAATACGGATTCAGTAAATCATGGAGTTAAAACCGTCCACCATTGACATTAGTGGTTTCCACAAGCCAACTTGCAGTCGTTAAGTGGGACATTTATAGAGAAATGTACTCAGTAATGTAAAGCGAACACCAATACTGGAATGAAACATAAATACCTCGCAATATCATTAAAAATGATTTAACCTGAAATTGACGATTGCAATATTAGAACATGGTGGTCGTTACAATTCACTTAGGCAGGCAAAATAAAATAAAAAAATATTTGTGTTATTTGTCCTCAATTTAGTGACATTAAAGTCTCAAGGACTTAAAGCGTATTGTTATTAGTAATATAGAGTACATTTTATGAAACTGCTTGTAATTGTAATGCACTTTATTTTTCTGTGCTGTGTTGTACGGCATAATGTGTTGTGCTGTGTTTTAATGTACTGACCTGTAATGTGATGCACATTGTGCTGTGCTGTATAAACTGAGCTAAATTGTATTGTGCTGTACAGTATTGAAATGTGTGTGTTTAATTTTATGTATTGATGTATACTATAGTGGCAATACAATAGTGCAAAATGAAAACATTGACTATGCTGTGGGTACTGTGGTTTGCTGTACTGTGCTTTACAATATCCTTGTTATTTGTCTACGGTTATTGTGTTAGGAAGCTGGATTTAAAAAAAATATATTATGTAAAGAAATCGATGCCATCTAATGATTTTTTTCCCCTAATTTAATTTGTAGATACTATTTTCAATCAATTCTAAGCAGCTTGTGCTAGAAAATAGGAATTTAGTCGTGGCGGAGTGGGGGTTCGAATCGGGAATCTCTAGACTCAGAGACGGCGACGCTATACCACAAATATTTTATAATAGATGTAATCACAAAAATTAAAATGTAGTAAATTGGACGTTGCGTACCCTCCTTGTTCTTTGCAGTTTTAATCCAGTGTACTGGTTTGCTGCAAGGATTTGTATCTCGTCCTCCACTGCTCTCTATCTTCTGTGGCCCTCTTCAGCTCAACATATGGGGCACAGTTCATATCGTCGCACACTTGTTTCAGAGATACTTCCATCGCATCCGAGGAGTCCTCGGGAGTATGTCGTCACAGCTATTTACTCTATTATGTTATGCAGACCGTCATAACGCATAATGTGGCTTGCTTTTCATTGATGGTTTCAATCAGATGCCTTTCTCCTTCGACTCTTCTGAAAATCTCGTCCTCCGAATGTAGAACGTATGGATTTTTTGAGTATTATACACTAAACATACCCTATTTCATACAGTTTCATTTGCGGACATACTGAACTCCAATATAAATATCACTTGCATTGTCACTGTAATCGTGTAGCAAATAAAAGTATTGAATAATGTAAAACAGTTTGATTTGACCAGTTTTCCATTTACATCAGGTGCACACGATACAAATTGCTGTACGGGATATCCGTATAGTAATTTGCTACCATCTGTGTTGCCAAATGCGATTTAATTGAAATTGTGGCCAGACATAAACACGTGCGTCCATACATCCTTATAGGGGGACACGTGTATACCTGTAATAATGTCCAAACAATTGGAAAATTAACAATTAAAATGGGTATTTTATTAATTTCATACAGGGCGAGGTACCGTTTATGGTAAACAATTTATATTATGTTCTGTACGGGCAGAACAATGCGGAAAAGTAGAGGGCTTTAAAGGTTTTATTCACAATACTAACGTATTCATTACAATGAGTGTTCTACGTTTAGAGCGTTTAAAATAAAAATGGTTACTGTTTTTACTATCGATCATCATAATAATTTTTCTACATGAATTCCTCAAACTGCCTCCTAGCAGTTTTGTTGTATCCTTCCAAGACCCGTCTACGTCTCGTAACTCTGACGTAAATTGCAGTGAATTGAGTGGACGTCCGGGGTGTTAAGAACCTGACGCCTTGTCAAATAAGCAAGCACGGTCAAGGCTTTCGGGAGGCATACATATTGGTTTATAGGTACAATGATTGATTAAATAAATAAACCGTAAAGAAAAATGGCTTGCATCAAAAAGGCAAATGTTTGTATATATACATTATTTAATTTCTAAGTGTGTACCATACGTAGGTACCCTGTGTAGGTACCTAATTAAGTACATAATTATTTTGCATGTAAAATTAAAAAAAAAAAAATTGGATTCATATAACTCTGTTTGGATCACCGAACAAAGATTACGATGCGATGGTTTGGATGATAAATGTTTTTTTAACATAATTTAGGAAAGGAAAAGTATTAATTATAGAAAAAACGCAATGCGCAATGCATTAAGACTATCATGCCATGATAGTCTTATTTAATTTTTTAGAATTTGAGATACCTACATAAACACTTTTATACATTTATCTTAAATAGGCGTATTTACGTATATTCGTTATAAAATAAAATTTTATAATTTTTCGCTGGCAGATTTTTTTTAGTCCGGCTGGAACAATTTCTACCATCGATTCCTATTATCGTAGAAACCGCTGGAAAAGAGCGGAAGACGTTTGATCTTGGCGCCTTTTCGGGCGGGAGAGTTTTCTGTTTGCAAAATGGCGGCAAAGGAATGAGGATTTTCGCGGTTATTTGGCTTTTGGTTTTTTGTCGTTGGTTCGCACGTGCGTATGACAGAATTCGTAAGGGACTTGGGTGGAAGGCCTGCGGTCACCGGAAAAGGATTCCCTCCATTTTCTTTTTTTGAAATGTTCTTTTATTTCCTTTGCGTGTTTTTTCGTGGGGGTGTTCTTTATATTAAAATCAGCTTATTTTTTGCTGAATGCAAATAAAAATGTTTTGATTTCTTATTTCGAGACCTGTTGTCAAAAATAAAACATAAACATATAACTTAACAGAATTAAAATTAGATTTCATTTCTTAAAAAAAACACCACTAATGAAATAAACCATCGTAAAGATTTGTTTTGGAAGTAATTATTTATTTTTGCCATGGTAGGTATATGGAAATGTTAACTTTTTAAAAATATTATAAATGTGTAAATATTATGTGATAATTATTACTATCACATAATAATAATAAAAGTATGATTAATTAAAAACCAAATCATAATATGTCAACGGTATCTCAGGGTATTGCAAGAGATTTAAAGTTCATCATACGAACAAACAAATTAATATTGTAATGATTCCTCTAGCATGTACTTGAATAGGTTTTATAATAGGGGTTTAAATTTAAATCTTTTTCCTCCCTTTAATTTTTTAACGTAATTGTTGAGTAAAAATATAGTCAGTAATCATTTTTTAAATTTTAAAATTAATTTCTTCGATTTACCAAACACCTCGCCCCGTGGTGTAGAGGTTAGAGCGTTAGATAATCATGCATGAGGTCGCAAGTACGATTCCCTACAGCGTCAAAATGAAATCCGGTTTTTCAAAATACAATATTTCAATGTGACTGGCGCTGAAGCGTGAGACTGATAATCTTGCCTTCATGTAACAATTTATCAAGATTCACAGCACTTGGTGTATAAATGCAGAGCCTCATGCACCATTTAGTGCGGATAAGGGAAAGGAGTAGTGCAGAAAACATTTATTTTTTACCAAACAATATGCACAGGAAGCGGCCATTCTATTGCCCAAGTACGTAAGTAAATACAAATTCTATTATTGATATCCCAACAGAGACAGAGAAACTCTGGAAACGAATGTGGATTATCTAGGCGTTTACAGGGCTTATGATCTGTCATTGGCTGGGTTGAGTGGCCACATGATACCTCCCTCAAGACCCCAGTACATCAACTGCCACCACTTAGCAAGCAATTAATTATCAATTTTTTTGTACAACTTCTTAGTATTTCTACCATCACCACTGTCCCAAGATGTGTTTTTTTTTCGATTTTTTTCTATCACTTCTATGTATCAATATTTATGTTACCCCTGTGTTTAGATTCTTAAGTATTGCAATTTAATTTTTTCTGTATTTTTCTGTATAACATCTGTATTCTAATTTAGTGTCTTTTCACCAGTCGATGGAGAACGTTACTCCCGAATTTAGTATCAGTTTTCAAATCTTAAATTATCGCTACAATATTAAATATTAAAGCATTAAATGCATTCTTGAATTTACGACCAGTGACTAAGGCGAAAATTATTTAGTAAATAATCGTTCCATATGTGCGCTAAAAGCATTTTATTTTTGCAAATTTATCGTTTCAGCTTTCTCCGTTGTCGCTGAGAATGAATTATTGTGAAATCACTTCACGCAATAGAGACAAAGAAAAAATGTTTATTTTTGTCTTTGAGTTTGACCAAAGGAGTGAATATTTGTTTAATCCTCTTTTTCCGAAAGATTTTGCTCCTTCCGCGCTAATAAATCTCTGTATCGCTGAAAAAGTTGACCAAGCCACCCACTGTCTTTTTGCACTGTGTTTTTGCCATATATTATACTTCGAATCCTTACTGTGAAAAGCGAACAATGTGTTACAAATTTTCAATGTTATTTACGTACAGAAGGACGTAGACAAAGAAAGCATTTCAGATTACATGTATTTTTATTTATTTCATATGTGTACATAAAATTGATATACATTTCATTTATGGGCCAGGACTGCCAAATAAGCTAAAAAGCTGGATATTGGCAGACCTGATACATATGTGTACAACATACATAATATACAAAGCACATGTAAAACATAAGTACATTATATTGTGAAATACACGATGAGACCGCGAAACTCCAGAGGGTGATTGTTCATGGTATTCTGACAAAAAAATCTTGATCTAACAAATCATCAAAAAAAAAATATTTCTAAAAAAAGTTTCGTATTTACTACTTACCTTTAGCCAATCAAAAGATAGAAAAGCTTATAACCTTTATGTTTCAAAATATATTTTTTGAAATCATTTTGCCATTCGATTTATTTCATGGATCACTTTGAGTAAACGCTCCTTAATTTGAATAGCTCTTTTTCATCTTTAGTATAGGTGGTCCCCATCAACAAAAAGCTTACTAAAAAAACATTTAAATATTTAAGCTTTTAACACCACATATGTAACCCATAACTCATCTCACTTCTGCAGGCCACTGCGAGCCGTTAATTTGTGGTAAAACTCCGCTGTCTGTCATCTGGTTAAATAGGACTTTACTGCCAACAACTGATGTGCCGGCACCGAGAACATTTCACATAAGAGTGGCGTGCCCAAGAAGAAACTGCGCCCGCGCTATTTAAAAAAAAAACTTTTGGTTGTCTGTAAAGTCGGTTTACGGACGATAATTTTACGTGATAACGTCATAAGAAAACATTGATGAAAAATAACAAACTTTAATGAATCGAATTGAATTATTATTACGGAATTATCATTATTTTGTATAATACAAAGCAGGAGTTAATTGAAAATGACAATTTTTTCCATAAATTAACTTTTTTTTGCACTCGTTAATTCAAATATTTGTTAACTTAAATTATACAAATTTATTACAAGTAACAATGTGCTATTAACAATTAATGATATGATGATATGATGTTTAAGATCCTCCCTTCTACTCGGACGCATCGGCTGATGGAGTGGAAGAGAGATACGAGTAGATGCGTCACAAACCGAACGATTAGGCCGATCATGCCTCTCTATCGCTTGTTCCGCGCTCCCGCTTGCACACTCGGCTCAGGCGAAACGTGACAATGAGTCATGCTTTTTTGTGTGTGCAGCCGGCGTTCATCGATTTATTAGACAGTATCACGTCAAAAAAAAAACTTTTTCACTGAAAAAACGAAAAAAAAGGGTTATTGACTTAACAAATCAGAAATAGTCTTAATAAATAATCTTGATTATTTTTAATAGCTAGTGTAGTAAATGTTAAATAAATAATAACATCAATATTTTATTTTTAATAAACGAAAGAGGTCGTTTACGGCACCAATTACTGGCGTAACTAAATTACTTCCACTTCCCTCCAATAACTTGCATATATGGGGACCAATAACTGGCAGTCAGAAATGTTCATTTTAAAAACATGTTTTTTTTTAGCGACAAAAGATGATTTTTTTTTCTAAATTGCGCTGACCCAGTTTATTCTTGGGAGCGTCACCCTAATGTGAAATATTCTCGGTGCCGGCATATCAGTACTGCCAACCAACTTGCGGTTTTCCTACTCTTATTGCATATTTTTTAAACGAATTGAGACCCGAATCCGAATAATTTTTAAATATCAAAAAAAAAGTAGAAGTCAGTTTGTTTATTTAGTCATTTGTCCTTATTTGTATGGAATATACATACATAGTAATATTATGTATATCATACAACATTTAGAATGTGTATAAATACTTGTAGATAAATTACTAGCCTAGGTATACCCATCCTGGGCTTGTATCATATTATTGACATCCCAACAGAGACAGGAAAGCTCTGGAACGAATATGGGCGCCTAGAAATCTATGTTACTTATCTGTTAAACGAAATTGCCATGGCCATATTTACCTACAGCCCAAAAATATAAATAAAAATACAGACTTGGATTAAAAAGACACCAATAAAAACGATTTGAGTTTTGCAGACACACTCTCTTCTTCTGATCCACACCTAAAAGTGCATAGGGCACTTTATTAGTTCACCAAGTCCAATATTTCTCTATCGTTTAATTATGTACTCTACTGAATTCCCCACTCGCCAAATGCCTTCGTTCATTTTTTTTTCGGCAACGGTAATGAAACCCCAAGTCAAGTCCACGTCCAGCAGCTCTGACGCAAACTGCCGACGTATTGTCAACAGTGCACGTTCAGGACGCCGAAAACCCGATGCCTTGTAAAATAGGCAAGCATGGTTAAGGCTCTCGGGAGGCATACGTAGTATATTGCCTAGCCAGCCGTAACGCCTTCGCCGGATGACAGTAGATAAACCAAGGGTTGCTATGTCCGTTGCCTCACTTCTGTGTTCCTTACAAAGTCAACCCACGAAATATCCTTAATTTGAGAAAACTCACTAATATTCTTATAATATTTAATAATAGTATGAATGTTTTAATTTTTTTAATGAAAATAAATAATAAAAATCGGATAATTTACGCATTAAAAGAATGTGATAAAGATTTTGGTAGCCACATTATTTGGTTTATTTATTCGTTGGGACTTGACTTCGAGATTCCAAATTAATTGCACCAGCAAGCGGATAAATCCAAGTCTCCATTAGTATTTTTGGCGGGAATGGAGACAAACAAATGCGTCACAAAATGGCGGACCTTTGAAGTGCATTACCTTGC
>JAGVSP010002777.1:15000-46114 GCA_022494985.1 Micrasema minimum
GGCGGCCGATCGCTTAGCTTGGAGGCAGTTTGTGCAATCGGTATGCTCCACATAGGAAGCGGATATGGAAAGATGACGAGTTTTGTAAGGCATCAAAAAACCTAGAGTGATCGCCATAGATTTAACGTTGGTACGCTATTTATGATATGACGTCTTTTGGAGTTGCCAGTTCGCTCATTATTGTCACGGCAGCGGCAGTATTAACATCATAAACATAATTTCCTTCTAAATTATTGAATCATGATGAAGGTTTCTTTAATAAGGATTTATATACTTACCTACTATAAGGGTTATACCTTAAACCGGCTTGTGGTCTAGAGGTAGCTTCGAGAACTCCAGATTAGAATCTCACTCTAGCACAACTTGTTTCCTGCTTTCTGTCACAGTTGTTTCCGACTATTTGAAAGCAGCCCCTAAATCGAAATATTTTAGTATATTACAAGAACACGAATGATTCTTTTTTTAATGAAAAAACACTGTTTTCCTTTATCTATAATAAAGGTCACTGCGCGCCAGTACAAAGTATCATACTAGTTATATAATGCCTGCACAAATAGAGTTGAGTAAATTTCTAAATTTTGTTAATACCAAATTTTTTTATCTTGTTTTAATTATGTAAATATTCTATTATGTATAATGCTTCACTGAAAATACCCTGACTCGACATGGATTATCTAGGGTGTCGGGGCCAAATCATTGTCATTGCTCGCTACTGATTGAGTCGCCATCCTCATGTATAATGTGTCCTTTTGTCTTACTTAATCATTGTGAAATGTTAATACCTAAATAAAAAAATAAGAAATAATTAAAAAAAAAAAAATTTAAGCAATTTTTTTTACGTAAATATATATCGTCGCTTGGCTTCATGCATAGCTCCCAGTACAGTGGTGGGGAGTGCAGTCACCACAATACTACATAGTTCGCTTGGAAACAGAATTAGCGAAAGGGTTCTGCGGCTGTTCGCTGGTTTTCCGGTAGAAAAAAGGCTCACTCGTTAGCTCGTAGCTTTTCCCTTTACATCCGGCTTAATAAAGGGACTGATAGACTATTTTTACAGAAATACAGTTAGTGAAATTAAGTCTACGTCTGATTTGTTATTCGTTAGGGGGTACCTACCTAAATATTTATTTGTATTCGATCAAAGTTATTATTATCGTTTTTTGAAATGTGTAACTTAACTAATTTATGTGCTTATTTAATTTTAATTTAATACTTGTATGTCCAGAAAATTAGTGAGGTCGGTGTGTTAAAGATGCATTACTTATCTATACACCAAAGATTGAAATTGAAAATTAGATTTGAAATTTTGTTATTTAAAAATCTGTATTTTATTAAGTCATCATCATTATCTCAGCCCGTTGAGGTCCACAGCTGGACTCCACTCCTCCCGATCCTGAGCCGTCCCCATCCACCGTCTTCCAGCAAACTTTCTGATGTCGTCTAACCATCTCATTGGTGGACGTCCTTGAGGCCTCTGGTTTCTTTTAAGTGTTTTATTTAAATAATTTCGTAACATTTTTTTTCAAACTCGTTTGTAAGTTTCAAAATAGTATATTTTTAATTTGAATATTTGTCTTCTAAACAATGTGGTTTTTGTATGGTTTTTTTAACGTTTAGGAAAATAAACAAGTGTCATTATTATTAATTGGTAGCAAAGAAAGTAAGATATAAAAGACAAAATATATTTTGCTTCGCAAACATCTTAGACGGGCACCATCTTCTCCAAAGCGGAAATATTTCTCAAAGCTTTGTGCAAAAACTGGCAACAATTGACTTTTCAAAGATATTAATGATCCAAATAAAGGGTGGTAAGGGGAGGTTTTGACAAATTGTGCTCTAGGTGTGGGGTGCACTTTAAAAATATGAAAACTTTTACTTCAAATATTGAAATGCAACTTGCTCCGATGGGGTTTACTTTCCGGAATGTTTTGATTACAAAAGTTTTAATTCAACGGCCTTAAGAAACCTGAGTTTTTTCCGGAAAATATTTCAAAGCAGTCAGGGAGTAAGAACCTTAGTTTAGTAAAAATCAATACATCATTTTTGATGTAACAAATTTTAATGATTCAATTCAATTTTTTAAATTATGAAGAAAAACCATTCTTACTGAAAATGGATTTTTCTAAATTTGGGACTCTGTTTTAATATACCAATTTTCAACTTCGGTCGCAGGGTTGCACTGTATTTATTAAATAAGTACATAAGTAGGTTATAAAAATAACAACGAAAAAATATTCATCACTCTTTCTATTTAAAAATTAATAATAACATTATTTTATTTAGTCTTTTATTTCAAATTACTTCATAAAAATTCCATGCCTGCTTACAATGTGGAGCATATGAGTTTCACGCGTTCAAGAAAATCAATAGGTCGCCAGTTTGTGTTAAATTTATGTACATAAACTTCATTTTTGAAATTATTTCAATGTGTAAAAGTTTAGGTACAATAACTTACATAATCATCTTGACTTCAGGTAATAACTGATAAATAATACTGCACTGGGTGTACCAATATAGTGCCCAATGCACTATTTGATGTGGATAGCAAGAATAATCATACCTATACGACCTAATTCCTATTTTAAAAAATGGCGTTTAGAGTTTCTTTTTAATAAATATGTCAAAATATTAAAAGATGACACAGATTTATATTTTATCAACAAAAAATACATTTTAACTTGCAGTTTGTGTCTTTGTCGCGAAACCATTGGCAATTTCTTGAAAACATAAGTACCTAATTTAAATGTAGAAACTAAACTTCTGTCTTCCCTCAGAGAATCTTCCTTCTTAACTAAAATCACTTTTACATCTCAAGTGTCGTGAAGGAGTTATTAACTAGGAAAATGAGTGAATAAAGAAAACAAGAATGGGGTTCTTCCCGATAGCATGATATCCTTGAAAACGTTATAAATATTTAAAGTATATTTTTTACAATTCCAACGATTAAAACAATTCCAAACAATTTATTTTTTTAAAAACATGAAAATACACGAAAATGAATGATTTTAACGCCCGTTATTGGCTAATGACGTCATTTCCGTCCACCATGAAAGGCGTGAAATTCATTCCGTAGTGAGCGCCTATATTGCTGTGACGTCACACCGCATGCGCGCCAAATGGAGGATTTTGCGAGCGATTGAAAAAGTGTTATTTCAAACCGCGCTAGAAAATTCATATGACATTTCGTAAATTTTTTTTAAAAAATCCCTTGATATTGTAATTTTTCAATAAATTTTTTTAAATCAAAAATAAAAAATCGGGAAGAACCCAATTGTTTTTATGCAAGGTTTGTGATTTCCGCCTAGCGGTTTAGTGGCTACCATGGTCGCTAGTTTGATTTATACCTTGGACTGACATTGATTCGTAAAACGGATAATTTTGTCTTTAAGTTAAAAATTAACAGGATTCGCTATGGTGCA
Organism: Micrasema minimum; assembly: GCA_022494985.1. Lineage (NCBI taxonomy): Eukaryota > Metazoa > Arthropoda > Insecta > Trichoptera > Brachycentridae > Micrasema > Micrasema minimum. The sequence continues at coordinate 18,420 of JAGVSP010002777.1, forward strand.
TGGTGTACGAGTACTGTGCCCTGTGTCCCTCGGCCTGCCGATATCTCTTTAGTTTATTTATACAAAACTTTTTGTCTTAAATTTGCAGATATTTATTTATAAGTTTAAACCTAACTAACTGTCCGATTTAGGCATATCAGCTTTAAGCTGCACGCCAAATATTAAATAATAATAATAATATAATAATAATAATAATATTATGCATTGAAATACGTTGACCGGTGGTGACCCAGTGAGTCCTCGAGTTAGAGATCCCTAGGTTTGAATCTCCCCTCTGTTACTATTTGATTCCTATTTTTAAGCACCCGCCGCCGCCGCTTGGTTTATATAGGAAAATAGTAATTAAATTCAAATTTGAAATGTTTGGAAATTTGAAAAATTGCCCAGATTTGTTATTGATTAAAAAAATAAATAAGAGAAAATTTCTAGTAACGTCAAGGTTAAGTACCTATTTAGCAATATAGTATTTCTATCGCACTTAAATTTCTAATATAAGGTTTCTTAAAACTACATCTATCCTTATTTCGCTAAAAGTCGAAAAAATATAAGGTTTTGGATTGCATTTAAGAAACTGCAGTAAATCGGTTTTCATATAATAGTGTTGCTATTTAATTAAGAATTTTTCATGATTTCTTATTTTTAGGGGAGTTGGATCCGAGAAAACCAACATTTTCTATTTTACGCCAAACAAAAAAATTATTTTATGGTGATCATTAATACTTATATCCAAGAACACACTAAAACAATAAAAAATGGTAAACAAGAAATTTCCAAAGTCTTAGGTAAAACTGTAGTAAAACGAGACATGGAAAAATTCTTCACCATTTTTCAATATTTTTAGGGGAGTTGGATCCCGAGAAAAACCAAATTTTCTATTTTACGCCAACAAAAAAATTATTTTATGGTGATCATTAACTTTATATCCAAGAACACACTAAACAATAAAAAATGGTAAACAAGAAATTTCCAGTCTTAGGTAAAACTGTATAAAATGAGACATGGAAAATTGCACATGGGAGATTCGAAATATTCAATATTTGTTTATATTTATTTACTTAAGTTGTATCGTTTTAAAACGTGCCATTGTGTATCACCAGTTTTCCATTATTTGTCGTTCACCCATAAAATTTTATTTAATTGCTATGTTGGCTAATTACTAATTAAAAATCGGGGATAAATTGTCGATAAATTTTCCAAGTATTTATCATTTATATTCTTACATCATTATCCCCCGAAGTGCAATAAATGCAACCTACTCCATAAAAAAATGTTTATATTGACTGGTATAAATAAAACTATGCCAAGTAAATTCCGTAAAACAAAAGGCAAGGCTCTTGGCAGCATACATTGATTACATATATTATGTACATACATATTGTATTTAATTACAGCGACATTTACAAGAGCAAGCTACACACCGAGTTCAGATTGCTCATGAATGTGAGTTATTACTTAAACTTGTTGAAATACGAAGCTTAAAATCAAGCTTAATTTGGCAATTGTATAGAGCAACAAAGATTTCTCTTACGGTTTCTTTCATATACGGTCTTCAGAAGCTCATTCGTCACCGTCTGCGTACCTTTATTTAGAAAACAGAAAGTTAGTTGTTATTCGACTTACTAAGAAATTACACATTAATGAAAAGAGCAAAGGTTTATGAGTCTTTCTAATAGTCTTATTGCAGAATCCACGTTTTTGGAATTAATCAATTTAATTCAGAAACGAGAATTACTGTTTCTTTTTAGAAAATTTACCTTGAAATGTAAAATGCTTTGGATTTTTAAAAGTAATAACATGCCTTTCAATAATATATTACACAATACATATTATTTTTGTCTACATACCTTTAAATAATAATAAAAAAAGTAAGTATACCCACGCACAGGATATGCGGGATGTTTCTTCTATTATATTACATTGTTTATGTTTATCATGTATTTTTCTATTTTTTTGTTAATTAAGAATGTATTAGTTTTTGTTCATAAAATGTTTATATAAATGAGAGAATCTCAATAAAGAACGTATGTGCTACAAAGAATATTTATTGATTGGAATGAGGAAGGTTAAACTAACTAATTAATCACGCCATTTCCCCGAAGGGGTAGGTAGAGTCTGAATTGTAGTATCTGAATTGAAGCAGTCGTTCAAATAAAAATCAGTCAATGTGCAATATGTAAAACTAAAGCATTGTCAAATTTTTTTGATAATTAAAGGAGCCAATCAATTAATATATTAATTGAATAATTCTAGAGACAAGTTAATAAAATATCTTTTGAAGTGGCAGGTTAACAAAACCAAAACCATGATCAGGTGTTTAGAGGGACCTCTTGGGCTTGTGCTTAATTTACGGAACCGTTGTCTGGTAAAACCTCCCCAAACATGAAATTTCCGTGGAAGCCTTTGGATTTGACTAATAGGCTGGTTAAGCCGCTTGTTTAATGATTAAACTCATTAAGTAAATTTCCAAACTTTGCTCGGGCCTTTCACATATTTCCTATTTTGCTGATTTCACTATTTTACCGATATCATGGAGGCAAATTTTAGCTCGCGATAAACGCCCGAGAAACATTATTTAACTTGTAGTATAATTTTAAATTTACGAGCGGAGGATATGATTATAATTAACACGCGAATTTGAGTGTTCATTTTATTATTGTTAGTAGAAACGAAACGCAAGTAAGGCGGGTATAAAAAAAATGCATTACATATTTAAATTAAATTAAATTAAAATGTAGGTTTGTTGCATTAAAAAAAAAACAAATTACAACACTATTTAATAATAAGAACGATAAATTACGTAATTATATAATTAAAAAAAAAAAAATTGTATTATAAGTAAACAGATGTGTACATTACGGAATAAGAGATATTTTATCTGACAATCATACCCAAGTTTTGTCTAAAACAAACAATTGTTATTTATATTCGAACATTTGGTGGCCCAGTGGTAACGTCGCCGTCTCTGAGTCTAGAGATCCCCGGTTTGACATGCCACTCCGTCACGACTTAATTCATACTTCCAAACACAAGCCGCTTAGCCTTTATTGAAAATAGTATTTGCAAGGTATTTTTTTTATTTTAATTTTATTAAAAAAAAAAAAGGTTTTTTTCTCAAATTTCGTTCATAAATAATTAAATAATTGCTACATGAAAACAGGAAATAAATAAATTCCCTGTGATTTTCAGCATAAAAGTTCAGGAGCTGAAATTTGAAATAAACAGCTTTTCCAGGAATTTAATACTAATATGAAAAGTGAAGGGTGGAAAGCTTTATACCTGAAATGGCTTTCAATATAAACCAGTAAGCTCAAAATTTGTGAATAACTAATGAACTTTCCTCATTTGATACAATTCATATTATTTTACCTACGTATGTTTTTACGAATATAAAAGCAATATTTTCCAACCATTAAGATCTAATTAATCTCCAAATCTATAATTTAAACTCGCTGATAAAAAAATAATTAATTAATTAAAATAACGACCAAATTATCATTTCTAAAAAAAAATATAAATAATATACGAAATGAAAACAAAACTGGAAAGAGAATTCAGTAGAAGGGGTTTTTCTATAAAAAAAAATCTAAAAACATTACTTATCATCAAATTCGACCGTCTAAAGACTCCAACGCTTTGCCCAATACACTCACGCTTTGAAACGTGAGTCTAATGATGACGTAGATGCCTAGTGATGACGTACGAGTGATGTAGTGGGCCGCTAGCTGTCACTGGGCAACACTAGGCACGGGAGGATGCACGGGAGCTGGCGGCCGATCGCTTGGCCTGGAGGCAGTTTGTGGAATCCATATGCACCACATAGGGAGCGGATATGGTATGATGATGATGATATTGAAAAAAAAATGTAATAAATACCAAGTTAAGTGTAAAATTTGTCCGCGTCGTAGCATAGTGGTAGCGCATTTGGCTACCGTGCCTGAGGTCGCGGGTTCGATTCCCGTAGGGGGTCAACATGAAATATTTATTTACATGAGACTTTCATATTGATATTTCACATGTGATACCTTGGAATGGTACTGAAGCGTAAGACTGATCATCTTGCCTTCATGTAATAAAATGATCAAGATACACTGCACTTGGTGTACCAATGCAGTGGCCTATGCACCATCGGGTGCGGATAAGGGAAAGTAGTAAGTGTAAATAAAGAAAAAAAATATAAAATTTTCTTTCGACAAAATATTAAGAATGTTTGAGTACTCAAACGCATGAAACAAACGAGAAACAATTCCAAAGTTTAATTTTTGTTTCCTGACGTCACCCCCCCCCCCTCTCCTCGCATACATGACTCAAAACTGTCACTAAAATGTTTCCTTATAATCTTCCATTTCATTAATTCCTCATAATGACAGCTATCATATCGCAGTGGAACCGTTACGTCACAGGGCATCTTGTTTCCGAAGTTTCGAGAACAGAGTAAAGTTCAGCCGTGAATCCAAAGCAACCCCTAAAGTTAATGACTTATATAATTCCTCCCTCACGCGAGGGTAGTGCGGTCTAGAGTGAGGCCTCATAACTGCTTCTTGTTTTGTACGGAATGCTTAGTAAAGGGTATAACCTTCAATCTCCTATACATGCTGATCGTTTGGGTGTGACGGCTTTGTTAATTTCGAGGCTTATGCGAGCAAATTTATTTGGACTTTAATCAGTTACAAATTCTGCAAAAAGGATCAACACATTGTGCTTTAGCAGTTTAGCAGAGTGGGTTTTAATTAGGCGACATCATTCCTACATACATACAAGTAAGTTTTGATGTAGTTAATAAATCGTCATACACATACGAGGCTTGTTCACAACAAATACTATCACAACAAAGCAACTATTAAACCAGTTAGATTGAATTAATTACAATCACATATGAATTCTTTGTACATTTTTGGCATGGTGGATATAATTTTTGTAAGAAGATTGCTACTGTAATATACTACTACTACTACATTCCCTTATCCACACCTAATGGTGCATAGGGCACAGCCATGAAACATCAAGTGCAGTGTGTATTTCGTTATTTTTAAAAAAAATGAAGGTAAGATGATCAGTCTTACGCTTCGCTGTCAGTACAAGGTGTCACACATTAAATATTAATATGAAACAACATGTAAATGGGTATTTAATGTTGACTCCTCCGGGAATCGAGCCCGCGACCTCATGCACAATAGCCAAACGCGCTACCACTATGCCACCAGGTGGACAGCGGCGTTGTGTAATTTACAATAATTATAGTATACACGAGTTTTATTCATACACTAATCTTGTCGTTATATACGTTATAAATGTAAAATAAAGAAACTCGATTTGTTATATTTCCATTTTATGTTATGCATTCTAGTTTCTTAACATGAAAAGTTATTTAATGACTTTATTAAAATGATCTGAATACCAATTTATTTAATACAATACGTTAATATTAGAAAAGAAGCCATTGATATTATAGATCGCATGTTACAAAAACCATGTCATTTTTTCAATCATGTGAAAGCATTTTCTCTGTAATATTGAAGGTATAAACTATTTGGCCATCCGAAAGTTGCGTGATATTATAAGAAATATTTTTAAATATTTATCGTTACGTGAATGTTTAAAATAAATATGTTACTGACAAATTATATTCAAAATCACTCGCAAACGAGTGGTGGCTGATAATTAAAAAAATAAACTAAAGAAGTGGTTAATTAATATGCATGATGTCGCGGGTTCGTTTCCTGTAGGGGGTAAACGTGAAATATTTATTTACGTGTGTGATATTTTGGACTGATACTGAAGCGTAAGACTAATCTTCCTTCCTTCATGTTATAAAATGATCAAGATACACTACACTTATTGTACCAATGCAGTGCCCTATGCACTATGGGGTGGGGATAAGGGAAAGTAGTAGTAGTAATTAATATGGAGTTTTTATTAAAATAATTATTTAACCACTGTTTGTTATAGTACATAGATAAGGGTTGGTTCGAAGATATTGCTTAAAAGCAATAAGCTCGCCCTTGTACTCTTGCTTTGTAATATTGTACATGAAGTTTTAAATAAAGAAATTTAAAAACCGTTGCACTATATTACGAAGATTCCTCATCTCAATACACTTACACGGGTATCTATCAGAGCCTTTCGACTGCCGGTAAGCATCCGCCCACACACCGCAAAACGTATGGGCTATATATATAGGGTTACAGTAACAGTATACAATACTAACCCGTTCCTTACGAGGAGCGTTCATGAATTTTTGATGACGGGCTGTTGGCTATTATTTAAGAAGAAAACTTTCTTTGAATAATAATTATTTTAAGCTATGTAAACAAATATAAATAAACACTTACATGGAAATTTACACCATCTTTTTTGTTAATTTTATCCTTACGGTTTTTACACGGTTTCACTACACAGGAAGGCATTTCGGAATGTTTTCTGAACGTCCGACTCGGCCGGCGGTTAGAGAAATACTGAATACGCGTCTGGCGGAGTTAAAGGTTTTGGCGGAGTTGAAGTGTCATCCATTTTTTGGGTTCAGTTCAAATCTAAGTGTATTAATAAATCAATGGACGTAGGTATATTATTTCGTATGAAGTAATTGTCTCATCATAACATATATATTTATAATATATTTACATATACGTTACAACTAGTAACTCGCAGCAAATGCAGACTGTTTCCCTAACGAACCATGTTTTTTTTAGAATAATGCTAATTAACTGCTCACTAAAAACGAAATACTGTACCTACATTGAGTAACAGCATTATTTAGTGGACTCAATTACAACCTAAACAATCATTAAATACTAAACAGAAACAACATGTTTCTCAGTTATTTTCCACAAATTTATCAAAAGCATCCGTCAGTGCTGTATGCGTAGATAGCCCGGAGCTAGGCCGAAATTTTAATTGGCCCTGGTTTCAGCCGAATGTTGAAAGGTCCCCAATTTAGGAATTGGATCGAAACGGGACCGAATTAATTCGATTACGCGATCTGTCTTGGGCGCTTCGCCCACAACGGATGGGAACATAACAATCGAACCCGGAACCCTTATAAAAAAATATTGCCGCGGGTGCCAGTACTACAAAAGGATTTGATATAGAAAAGAATTCTGTATTTTGTGAAGATTTGAACTCACCTAATGATGAATTTTAGTAGGCTGTATACGAAATTGTATTGCAATGTTTTTTTAGATTTAGATTTAAATAAAAATATTTCATATGTGATACTTTAGACTGGGGCTGATTCATCTTGTTTTCGTGTAAAAATAAAATTTATTGATTTTATACTGCACTTGTGCACCAAGTGCCTTATGTACCATGAGCTGCATAGCAGTAGTAGTACCCATTAGTTGTAATGGATTTATTAAAAGTACATATTACATTACAAGTTTCCTTTATGAGAGGTGCTCGCAAAAGAGCAAACAACTTATTGGGGAATTAAATAAACAAATAATTGCGTACCAAGAAAGTTTCTATTTGCATTCGTACAGATAATATTTGTTTCAATATGAATTTCATTCATTCATGTCATTTTAAAATACGTGTATTATTGATAAAATACTTAGTAAATAAATACAAATTATGAAATAGAAAACCCGAAACCGACTAACATAAATCTGCTACGTTAATGCTTCTAAAGAAGTTAGGAAGAAAAAAAACTCAATTACAAGTTTCATATCTGCGGCAGAATTGAAAAAGTGTAAATCATTATTAAAAAAAATACAAAATTGTATGGACAACCTGATATTTTACTATTAAATTTGTATTTTAGGGACAACTTTTCTCTACAAATTAATGTCGAATTTTCGCAGCAGGACGAAAGTTTCCGAAATACCTGCAATTCGATCTTAAGCCTTTAGAGGGAATTCCGACTTTCTAAGGAAATCATGTCCTTACAAATAAGATCTTATACTTAAACCTGCTCCGTGGAATAGGATGTTTAATCTTTCTATTGACAACTTTACAAAGAATGAAGCGTTTTGTCCTTTAGAAGGATTTATCAGAAGTAGCGTCAAGAATTTTGTAATCACTTCATTTTATCACGGAAATGAATAGAAGGTCCTGATGAAAACTTTTCTGTAATTAGAAGTAGGTGAAGAAGTTAAGAAAAATTTATTTATAGTTCAAAGCAGTATAAATTGTCCAAGTTTAATGTTTTCAATAATTTAAACTCGTTTTAAGGGTAAAAGACATAATATTATTATTGAAAAGGTTTGTGGTTACATTTAGTTACATTTGACAGTAAGTTTAAAAAAAAACAAAAATAAACGGGTCTGGTAAAGATGGTAAGGTGCATATAAAATTATAGCAATAAACGGTAGATAACGATAAAATTGACAATTCGTAGTACAAACACATAAAATCATGCCCTTTTCATTTATCAGTAATAGTGTGTCTGTTATCTACGAAGGATTAGACAAATTTGAAGCATAAAATGATCGATTTATTTATTTAACCACTTGAAAAATCACTTTTGGATAATTGTGTTCTAACCGGGAATCCAACCCGAAACCTCCGTATCGTGAGTCCAGCACTTAAGCCATTTCGCTACGGAGGTCGCCAAAGATATAAGGTTTTTACTATTTTCACAGGTAAGAATGAAGATAAACAAACCGTTATCAAATAAACTACCTAGACGAAAATAACAAAAGAAGAATTAGACCTCCCTCTTGTAAAAACAAGGTAAGAAAAATAAATATGCGTTCACATTATAATGTGTGTTGGCGGACCCAATCTGGGCTAGTACTAAGGTAAAGGAAGGGTGGTTTATATGGGATAGGATGTGGGAAATGAGTGGTGATGAGTAAGGGGATGAAAAGACGCAATTTCGTCAAAACCTTTTTTTATCAAATACACTCAAAGGGGATACCTTTTCCAAGAGGTTTCATATGATGAGAAACTCCCTTAGAACTATTCAAGACAACAACCAATATTTTTTCAATGTCCTTTATATGTATATTTCTCACCTGTTATTTTTATGTCAATTGTTTAAAAAAAATAATCCTTTTGTATTTTTTTAGCCAATGCGTGAAAAACTACAAAAAATCTTTGTAGGTTTAACCGTTTCAATTGTTTCATAAACTAACCAACGCAACGGGTCGAATGTGAACTATTATCCTCATCATCATACCATATCCGCTCCCTATGTGGAGCATATGGAATCCACAAACTGCCCCAGGCCAAGCGATCAGCCGCCAGCTTCCGTACATCCTCCCAAGTCAAGTCCACGCCCCGCAGCTCTGACGCAAACTGCCGATGAATCGTCAACAGTGGACGATCAGGAATCAATGTGAAATAACTAATCTAAATAATATACAATATTTGGACTTAAACGAGTTTTTTTTAGATGCGTCAGATGAAAAATCATCATGTGCAACTAAAATTATTAAATAGATAAATATGAATTTACGAAATTATGGTAAATTATTTTCCATCTTTAAATATTATGTTTGCAATCGTATTATATTATAAACCTACAATCAATGAAATACAAAGGTTATCATTGAAAAAATCACATAAAATGTCAAGCGCCTTTTTATTGTATTTGATAGATACGAGTATATATCCAAACTGATTTCAAAACTAAAACAATGAATTCATGAAGAACTGAAGCATTGATTGTTTTTTAAAGGCGGTCTCAAATAAATATTTTACGGACCAAGCTTTGAACATAAAAAAGGGATTTGCTACAATAAAATTGTATTGTATTGGAGATTGGAACTAAGGCTGGTTATTTCGGGTTCTCTGGACTGGATTAAGGCCCCCTTTTTATCCCGAACCTTCTCTCGCTTATGTAATCCTGCGCTCAGGATAATTCCTTGAAGGGAGTCTTTTTGAATTTTTGAAAAGGAAAAAATCCCTTTTGAGAAAACAATGTTATTCAGTCAATCTTATGCTGCGGCAAAAATATATCCTGACCGTTATTCGTGTAAAATTATATTACGACCTTCAATGAAACAAAAACAATATAAAATCGGTAAAAACTAAAACAATACAATATACCTAAATATGAAATAAAAAATAGCAAATTACCGTTTTTCCAATATAACGCACAGTTCACATGTTGAGATATCTCAAATATCTCACATCTAAACTAATTAACCAACTATCACGTTTTTCCCCGAAGGGATAGGCAGAGGGAATCAATTCAATTTAAAAAGACAACACGCTTCTGAGTTCAGCAACAAAGTTATTTTTGGTGCCTCGTAAAACATTAAGGGCAAGAGTTGAAAATGATGAAAATATGATAAAAACTGAGAGCAGCAACCGGGTGGCCTAGTGGTAGAGTCGAGGACTCCAGACTGGAATCTCCCGGTTCGAATCCTACTCCAATACAATACTTTTTTCCTACTTTCTGGCACAGTTATATCCGACTATTTGTACATATTACAAGAACTCAAATGTTTAATTTTCTTTAGAGAAAATGCAACCCACCTGGATTTTCTCAAAGAGTTGAAGATGTTGATGATTTTTGAGTTATGTCATTATTTTATTTTTATATCCCTACCGAGATGAGGTACATTTTTTTCTAATTCAGGAATATGGATATTCGAGCGTTTACATGGCTTATGAACTGTCATTGGCTGGGTTAAGTGGCCGCTTTATGCACTACAACATTATTTTTCGCTGGTGCACGATTTTTATAAAATTCGTTTTTTCTCCACCAGGCCTAATAATAATCTTGATCATGATCATGGCTTCTCTCGCGGGACATTGAATATAATTTGCGGAGGTGGTCGGTATTTGGACCTCCCTGGGCACTCTTAGGGCCTCGCTCACTTTCCACCTCATTTCAGATGGGCAGTAATGAGACTACTCCCCTAAAACTCGGCGACATGTTTCTTAATGCGTGGGGTCAGAACTCCATTGCGCTAAATGCGTCATTATTTATCATGGTACAACTGTGAGATATTACAACTCCCATTTAAGTTTAGATGATACGTGAATCAGCAATGAATGATTTTTAATTAATCATCATTACTATTATTAGCACGATTAGGTGAATTGGCACGCCTTAAGTATTTTGATCATTTATTTCATCAAGCAAGATGATCAGTGTTTTGCTTCAATGCCAGTACAGGGTATTAGTTTTTTTTTTTAAATGTTAGAATCTCCATTCTGATAGATTCATATTTTATATTTACTTCAATGGGAACCGAATAACGATCTCATGTAACACGTAAATCAACGCTCTACAACATCAAAAGGCGGATAATTTTTCTCCAATAAATAAAAGTAATGAAATGTGAAAACGCCATAAAAAAATTAAAAACTAGTATTGCAAAACGCAATATTTCCATAATAGTGCGGTTTGCATTATAACCACACAATCATCTAACTATTACTTCTCTTCCTAATAGAGGTAGACAGAGAGGATAGAATGCCACACCACTCTGTCCTGGTACACTTCCCTTGCTTCTCCAGAATCATACATCTTCACTCCCACGCCGATTACAATAATAATTATTGTCAGCCTCGTTGCATAGTGGTAGATCATTTGGCTACCGTGCACGAGGTCGAGGGTTCGATTCCCGTAGGAGGTCAAGATGAAATATTTGATTTGTGATTTTCATATAAATATTTCATGTGCGATACTTTGGACTGGTATTGAGCGTAAGACTGATTATACTACCTTCATATAATTAAATGATCTAGATAAGTGTATCTTGATCAGTGCAGTGGTGCTTGGTGTACCAATGCAGTGCCCTATGCACCATTGGGTGCGGATAAGGGAAAGTATTAGTAGTAGTACTATAATCAATGTGAATATACTTTTTTTTAATGACGTGAGTGCATTTTCACATTTATTCTAAATTTTGGTAAACGGGTGAATACAATCTCAAAAATAATTTAGAATTTTCGAAAAAAAAAAACATGGGTCGTTTTGAATCTGCCCCGAGAGAAGTTAGTTTGTAGGTAAACAGAGTTCTCTGAACGGGGTCGTTTGAATTAATTGCGTGGAAATTCTCCTTCCCGGCAGAATGGCTTTATAAGTTTCGTTCATTTAATTAAATATTTATTATTCAAGAGACATCTCCACACTAAAAAAGAGACAAGTTGCGCTATTCGGCGTTGGGAATAATTTATTCCCGGCGTAAAAGTGGAAGTGTATCTACTGTCTCATTTACATACCCATTTCGGCAAGGAGACGCGATCAGGACATTCTATGTCATGTGTCCTATATTTCCTCACTCCAGCGCTTGATCGTATTTATTAATATCAACGAAGCGACATTATTCTACGAAATCATGCTTTGAATTCATTTACAACGCAATTTTGTTACAGTTGCTAAAATATAAACAAATACATCAACTCTAAATTGGTTGTGTGAATTATTCTGATTTGGGCTCAAAACGAGAGACGGTCCCCATTTTACCCTTGAAATGTTTGCCATAAGGCTGAAGAAATATTTGTTTTCCTGGTCGCTCAATACAATACGTTTCACTTGATTTTAAAACAAACGTTACACGAAATTCATAAAAACATGTGTAAGTGGTGAATTTTGTCACGTAACTCAAAATACGTAAAATATTTTATTAAGCCCTTTTAATTCCGATACGTAAATCCAAATAAATAAAACTATTGGAACGATTTTTATCTACGTTGCTTTTTAAAAACAAATGGTCTATGGCTTCCGAGGCTGGGGGGGGGGGGGCGGTGATGTGGTCTATTGATTTCATTGTTTCATTTTTTTTTTCAAAAACAATTTATTTTAACTTATTAAAATGCAGCCTTGTCACCCCATGTCCGGTGGTACAATACTGAGTATGGCGGCCTTGGTAGCGTAATGGCTAAGACGCTGGACTCACGATACAGAGGTTCCGGGCTCAATTCCCGGTGAGAACACAAACATCTTGAGTAATTTTCCTCAAGCATGGGTATTTGTGACGTGGTTCCCCTCTGTTAATGGCCTGGCCTGTTGAGGTGATTAAATAAATAAATAATAATTAATATACACAAAATCTAAAATCTATGTCACAGAATTGTCTGATAGGAATTAAAATGTATAAGGAGATTCCGGATGATGTAAGTAATGAACAAAATGTAAATTTATTTAAGGTCAAGTGTAAAAAATATATTTGTGAAAAATATTAATTTATTATATTATAGCTGAATTGAAAAATGTATAAAGTAAGGATAAGAATAGTTAGGAAAAAATTAAGTGTAATGTAGATACATAAAAAAATAAATTATATTAGGCTTGGTAAATTATATTGTACTAAATAAATATAGTAATTTAAAAAAATAACAATATAGAAAAACGCGTTTATAATATGTTGTAAGTATTTATTTAAAAATGCAAAACGAACGTATTAAACTTTAAATTCATTAATTTATCGGAGTTGATTGAGTTTGAAATAAAAAATAATTAGTGAAGGATAAAACATGAAATAATTTTACAAACTTAAATTGACTTGTTAACGAAGCAATATTTGTTCACTTTGCTTAGCAGGAAATTACGCGTTGTTATTTATGGACGCCAATTAATATTCTGCTATTTCAAACATCAAAAAGGCTATTTTTTTTTATCAATTACGTTTAGAGAAGTCAAAGGGTTTAAATTAAATATTCAAGAAAGGTATGCCGATAACAATATTAAGTTTTCTCAATTTAAATTAGCAAGATTCAATTGAACTTTGTGAAAATAAATAAACCTGTATCATATTTATTTTTTAACATTTTTTTATAAGAAGATCCAAAATTTCATCCACAAAATTCGGTAAAAAAACCCTAATGAACATTTCTCGAATCCCAATATAATAAACTACCCCATGAAGTAAAAATAAATAAATCAATACATAGTAGAGCCCTTAAAGATTTGTATTTAAATATGTTTTTCAATGATAGTTATGATGTATAGAATTAAACTAACTAACTAACCATCACGCCATTTAACGAAGGGGTAGGCAGAGAAATAGAACGCCACACCACTCTGTCCTTGGCACACTTCTCTTGCTTCCTCCACATTCATACATCTTCTCATGTTACGCACGTCGATTATTCAATTGTCTTACATGCCCACTTTCAAGCATAATTTTTACTTGATCATTGCCAAAATTTTCTCGGCCTTCCTTGATTTTACATCCAGGCACAGTCCATCATATATTTTTTTAGTTTTCTTTCATCATCCATTCGCTCTACATGACCGAACTATCGTAAAAGACCTTTATTATAAGATTGAATGTGTTAATTTTGTATCGTCTTTCTTATTCGTGTTTGATTGTGCAATATGTAATTAAAAATGTAAATAATACCGGTCCTAAAATGAGTTTTTATAACTCCTGGGAATATTAATAATGTATTACTTAAGAATTATCTTCATTCTCAAACTGTATCCAAGGTAAAGCGTAGGCTCGTCATAGCTTAAACGTCAAGAATTGAACGCTCAACTTAGGCCGTGATAGCCTAACGCACTGAGTATTACACCAAGGTATCATATTGCCCCATATTTCTTTATCCTTGCATTTTTTGCTTTTGTAAATTTTAAAGACGGTATTCTTTTAATTGGTTTTTGGGCGGTCGCCCTTCCCCGTCCCGCCCTACCTATTTGCAACCTAAGACTCCCAAAGTTATGGGGAAAGCTCCCTGCTGTATATTCTCGTAGATCCCATCCTACTCAATCACTTTTTAATACATTTTTGGCAACCCCCAAATATAATAGGGGAGCTTAATGAGAACACGCAATACAGGATTTCGAATTTCTTGTAATAATTGATATCTTAATAGAAACGAAGTAATTTTGGAAGGGAATATGGAAATACGAATATTAAGCTTGTGCTACTGTGAACTAGTAAAATAAATAGTAAAATTTATATTTAAATTACATGACTACTAGGTACACGATTCTCAGCTTTAATGTTTTGGTATTTGCCTTATTTTTATTGTTCAATCCGTCAGCAGTTTATGTCAGAATTCCGGGACGTAGAGCTAGCTTAGCACAGGGCTAGCGGTCTATTACTTGGCTTGAAGGCAGTTGGCAGTCCGCCTCGTAGCATAGTGGTAGTGCATTTGACTACCGTGCATGGCTCAATTCCCGTAGGGGGTCAACATGAAATATTTATTTAGATGTGATTTTCATATTAATATTTCACGTGTGGTACCTTGGACTGGTACTGAAGCGTATTCACCATTGGGTGCGGATAAGGGAAAGTAGAGGAAGTAGTAGTAAGAGGTAGTTTGTGATGATGATGGTCTTATTATTGTTCAAAATTTTGTGTTCTTTATTTTTATTTGTATTTAAAGTTCAAATAAATTGTTTATAAAGTAGGAACTTGTCCACTAGACTGATGTAATAAGATATATTAAATGTTTTCGTATAATTCATATTTACCAATAAAAATCCATTGCTCACTTAACCTTACCCATATTAAGTTACCATAAACCATACAAAAATTAAATTATTTTGTAAAGTGTCAAATTGATATGTATAATTTTTGTACTTTGTAAAATTTCAAGATACCGATGGCAGTTTTCGTCAAATTTATATTTATTCCACCGTACAACAGATGGCAGTAGTGTAACGAAAATAAAATAGCAGAGACGACAACCCAACAATTCTTTTGCTCTCTTTATGTCGGAACTTTGAGATTGCAGGTTTGATATTCTTACATACATATTGATGGTAAAGAATAATCTTTAATAATATGTTTATTCTTTCTTTGTACACATAAATAAATCAAGGAATGTTCCCATTCGTGTTTACATTACTTTAGGACAAACGAAAAACATTTTCAGCTTGTAACTTTCTTTATTATTTATCTAGTTAAGTATGTATTTAATCATACTCAGGACGTATCAAGATTTTTCTGAGTAATGAATGCGTATTTTTATTGCCAAATTAGAGCAAAGTTATTAACATTATTTGTTCACATACACAAGTTATACACTTAAGTAGTTTCTCCTTTTACCTTACAAAGCGAATATTTTCTAATCCACTTTAAATTATATCTAGACATAATAAGCTAGATTACCTACTTCACCATGCGCTGTGTATCTTGATAATTTAAACATGAAGACAAGATGATCTATCTTACTCTTCAGCATTAGACCAAAGCACTATAAATATATTAAGTATTGTGAAAAATCGTATTGAGTTGGGTATTTCAAATTGAGCCTGCCGGGTATTGAACCTGGGATCTCATGAATGGTAGCCCAGCTACCTACTACATACGAAACCAAAAAATCAATAAAAAAAAACTTTTTTTTTTCTATGTTTTCACAAAATGCATTTTAATACAAAAAATTATTCCACATGAAAATTGGGGTGAGGATGAGGAATGAATTAAAGTATGTCTCTTAGTTCCGTAACATTTCCTAAGAAATGTAAAATTGACTATTACTTAAAATATGAGAAGAATTAAACCTGATCTTTAAACGATATTTTCATACATATATTTCAGTCTAAACGCACCCTTATTGATTAATTTACCTTCTTTGTATAAAATGCTTCAGATTTTTTACTTAATAAAACTATTAGAATACGCACTGAAATAGCTAAATTGGTTAGTAAAAAAGAGTATTTGATGATAAGTCTTCAACCGTAACTTTGTTTTTCATTCCTAACCCGACGAAATAAAACTAACTTATTTATGCGCACTTTACGTGGGACAAAAAACTGTAGGAACGGTTTATTGTCCAGTTTGCCAACTGACCGTGTTATACAATAACTGGATGGAATATTGAATGGATGGCACGACGTTTGGCTAGCCTGGCACGTAATGTTTTTTTTATGTAAAAGTGTAAAGAGATATTGATGTATTGAATGCTTTTAAAAACGTAAAAAACAAACATGTTTGCATTATTAATTTTAAAGCTTAAAAAAACTTACACATTTAACGTGCTTTTTGACATACTGAACAGTTTTCTGAACAAGAAACTGGTCTAGAAATTGTACAGTTTTCAGACCCGTGTAGGTACTGTCTGTACAGTCTGTCAAAAGACACGCTAAATATGTATATTTTCTAAGCGCGATCGTATGTTTGCACACAGGAAATTGTTAATTTAGCCAATAATTTGAATACGCTATTTGTTTTTTACCTTTTTAAAAGCATTCAATATATCAATATTTACTTAGACGTTTTCATTTTTAAAAAAAAAACACTAACTGCCACGTCAGCCAAATGTTGCAAAAAACCATTTAATTTTTTTATATTGTTTTCGATTAATACGGGACAGTTTGCGAACTGCACAAGAAACTGTATAGTTTTCTGTACCGTATAATGTGCGCTTAAGATGAAAACTGGTCACGAAAAGGAAACAAAATATTTTGAGAAATCTGACAATAAATAAAGCAACTTTCCAAGTAAACTTTAGTAAATTGGTCTTAGATAATAAACTCCTTACGTAATCAAATTTCGCTTTGTTCTTAACTACTTCAACACAAAGAAAACGCTTAAAAATATGATCTAAAAAACCTCTAGTTGCAAAGCAAAAGGCTATTAATTTACATAAATAAGGCTAAATAAACCTCGGAGAGAAACCAAGGAAAGCCAAGATATTCAATTACCTCTCTCATAGCCATAGTCTTTATTAGGACGTAGCCAATAGCAGAAAGTAGAAATATAAGGGTCGGGTCGTCTTGACGTTCGCTATCTTTTGAACTACGCAAACATTGTTTTCATTTATATTTCAGAAAAAAGCCCTTCCGCTTGGAAAACAAACTGCGGTATGATCGCCCGCGTTTCCTATTGACTCATGAATTAAAGATACCGTATTTGAAATAAGTAGGAAGTTAGGAAATTGAATCAAATCCTTGATGCTCTCTTCAGTACAGTTCTCTACAGTATAGAACAGATTAATTGAAACAGTAAAAAAGTTAACCAGACATCTTTTTGTACATACGAGTATATCGCAAGGACAAGGGCATAATTGTTAAAAATACTCAAAATGAATTAAGTAGTCCATGTTTTTTAAAAACATCCCTTTATCTGAATATATTCATCATCATCATCATTTTAAATTTCACTTATTTATTTAAGGTTAAAATTTTTAAAACAATTTACATTTGATTTATTTTAGATTTTACTTGTTTATTTTTAATTTAAATTTTTAAAGCTTTCACGTTTTATTTATTTATTATTTAAAGTTTTAAGCGACTTACATTTTTTAAATTTTAAATTTCACTTATTTATTTTAGATTAAAATTTTTAAAGCAATTTGAATTTTATTTATTTTAATTAAATTATAAATATTGAATATGTTTTACCAGAATGTGTTGCTACTTTTTTAAAAATTATTTTTATTTTTACATACAATATATGAATTATGCAATGTAAAAGCCCTTTGGGCGTGGATAATATTAAATAAATAAATAAATACTTTATCCGCTCCCTATGTGGAGCATATGGATTCCACAAACTGCCTCCAAACAAGAGATCGGCTGCCAGCTCCCGTTCATCCTCCCAAGTCCACGTCCCGCAGCTCTGACTGAATTGTCAACAGTGGACGATCAGGACGCCGAGAACCTGATGCCTTGTAAAATAGGCAAGCATGGTTAAGGCTCTCGGGAGGCATAAGTAGTATATGGCCTAGCAAGCCGAAACGCCTTCAGCGCAAAAGACTTTAGCTAGTGATTTTTACTATGTCAGCAAATTAAGTTCCTAAAAATATACCAAATGAAGTCTCTTAAAATGCCTAATGAAAAATTACAAAATGTGCAATTGTGCTCTTGTCCTGCCGAAGGATGCGATATGTACTCAGGGGGGCTACACACGGTGTACTAAAGTAGTGTCCTACGTACCATTGGGTGCGGATAAGGGAAAGTAGTAGTACCTAGTAGTAAATATAATGTTTTTGCATCTCATTTCCAATAATGTTGCAGGATATTATATAGGTATCTAATTGCTGTTTATCATTGCCATTACAGCATAAACATGTTTTATTTAAAAACCGTTTAATTTCATCTGTCTGATACTGTATTTACGAACCCATTCAATTTTTGTAATGGTAGTATCAATTTCTTTTGATTTAAAACGTAAATAGTTATAAACAAAGACAAACAAAAGAATTTTCCGCCCTAAAAGAAAAGCTAAAAAAAAATCTCAAATGCCTTTAAAATTCCCTTAACTTAAAGATTAAAATCATTTCATGCTTCTCGTTTTCCAAGGCTGAAAGGATGTTTTCATTATTTGTCTTTAAAAAAAGATTATTATCTTATCCTTTAAATTGTTAATCAAAAGGCTGGTTAATGTTAAAATTAATGAATTCCTTTTGACTGCTGACGTCATAAGAATTTTGATACCACGAGAATATTTTGTTTGTATAAAAATTAAAATGTCAAATGTATTTTTGATTAGTATTTTGGGTAGTAGAAATAATATTTTCTCATTTCGCCCTTGACATCTGTGCTAAAAAAATATATTGGGAACGGTCATGTATAGTATGTTATAGGGCATTACACTGAGTTTTCATATTAATATTTCACATTTACCTCCACGGAAATCGAACCCGCGACTTCATGCATGGCCCCACGGGCTAACTACTATACCACAAGGCATATGCATTCTAAAAAAACCTTAACATGTTTTACAAGCATATAAGGAAATATCAACTCAAATTTTATTAGGTATTCTTATGGAAGTCTTAAATAACCACACTCTCTCCCATATTCTCTGAAATAAAGCTTTATTTTATAATGCGAAAATGAGGATTTGTTTTCATATTTTTAAAAATTCTTCTCTCACGGTCAAAGCAGCGATAAAAACATCAAAGAAAAATATAAATTTGGTTATTTTATACTCCAAACATATTTTTCGAATATCTCTTGAAATTTTTTTTTTTTCTTATTTTTTTTACATGACGCAAAACAGGTACTAGACCCTTTTACTTTGTGACCATTTCCGAGTGATCTTAATTTTTTATTGGCTTTTTGAATAAAATTATTCAATTTTTAATTGAACAAGTTAATGTCTCTAAGTTCAGTTAACATTATTTATATATTTATTAATTATTAACGCCCATAATTATTTATTAATAACGTCCATTGTACTCAGTATTAAAGTTTAAGGGTCTCCTGGAGGTGATATCTAGCGATGTCCACTTGCTCCATACAGGATCGAACACGGCAAAAGAAAAAAAAGAAAAAAAAGAAAAATTAATAGATAAATATAATAAAATTATTGCACAGTACGACATACGCTCTACTTTTATGTTTTCAAATTAATGTTTACTGTCTTGAATTACAGTACCGTATGGCGCAAACTACTACTACATTCCCTTATCCGCACCCAATGGTGCATAGGGCACTGCATTGGTAGGCACACCAAGCGCAGCGTCTCTTGATCCTACATTAGGGTTTATTATTTATTTTTTTTTAAATAAAAAAGAAACATTTGAGTTCTTATGATATACTCAAATATTTCCTTTTCGGGCTGCTCGGAAATAACTGTGGCAGAAAGCAGGAAACAAGTTGTGCTGGAGTGGGATTCGAACCTAGAGATTCTTATCCGGAATCCCCGAATCTTCCACTAGACCACAACCCGTTTCATTTGATTTATTTCTGTTATTTAGAACATTGCAGAAAAATTCAAATTCATTTTAAATACAATACAATAATAAATCATACATGACAATAGATAGTTATGTTAGTATAATGATATAACAAAGTATGGAAAGAAAAATTATAAGTTAGAAAGTGCCCTTCCTAACGGAAGACCACTGTCGTGAAATATGTCGACATCCGAGGTGATGCGATTAAGTAACAAGATTGCTCTACCAACAGGCATAACCATTGGCAGGTTGGTTCTGCATATTGGCAGGTAAAACAATCGATGCTGTCTTTGTCAAAGATAGTTATCAGAATGATCGGTCTTACGCTTAAGTAGCAGTCCAAGGTATCACGCGTGAAATATTTATATGTAAATCACATGTAAATAAATATGCAAAAGACAGCGTTGGAAAAAAAAAACATAATTCAATATCAAAGGGAAGTTATATGTGACTTGAGGCATTCGGAGTACATACCCAATCCAGGTCCACCGCTGCGACTTTTTTTGATCCCAGTTTTTTAAAGTTGCTGCGTCCGTTCCCGTTTATATTACAGTACATTGTTTTTTTGAATAATGTGTGATACTTTAGAAAAAAGTACAAAAAACTTTATTTTTCAAACTAATTCATGGTCGGTAGGGCCGATCATGGAAAAACTACTTTGTAAACTAAACGCAAATGTCTGGTTACTG
Source organism: Micrasema minimum (assembly GCA_022494985.1). Taxonomy (NCBI): domain Eukaryota; kingdom Metazoa; phylum Arthropoda; class Insecta; order Trichoptera; family Brachycentridae; genus Micrasema; species Micrasema minimum. The sequence continues at coordinate 39,581 of JAGVSP010002777.1, forward strand.
AATAATTTGTGACAACAACTCTCTATCATTTTCGGTTCATTTGTCACGCGGTTTTGGCCCCTATTGTGGCCCCGGACGATATATCACGCGGCAGCCCTACCCACAACGAATACTTAGTAAAAACAGATCTACTTTATCATCAGTTGATATTTATAGGAATGGCCCATTCAGGGCCGCCAACAACTTTCTGTCCTTTAAAAAGGGAATAAATAATACCATTGTGCTGGATATTTAGTGAGCAAGTTAGATGGTCAAAGGATTTATGTAATGTATTTTTTTTTTCCACGAATCTAAAAACATATATAAAAAGGGATACGATCATAGTATATATCTGGTGCTGAAAATTGCTTGTATTAAAAGCTGGTGGATGCCCTACAAATCAGAATATTTCAGTTTTGTATTGACAGGGGGTAAGTCTTGTGAGAAGAGGTTTTGAATATTTTGACAACCTAAATGATATTTAAGTGGATATACGGATATGACAGAAAACGGCAGAGTTCAGAAAGAACTGGGAGTGCGGCTTAGAGTAGCGGGCGCCGCATTCAACAGTATGAAAGCTGTCTGGAGATCGGATGTTTACTCGGTTAAAACAAAATTCCGCCTTTATAGCTCCTGCATCACACCTGTTCTCCTTTATGGCTGCGAATCGTGGCACCTAACCAGGGCCCAAGATAGCAGACTTCTGAGTTTTGAGAATAGGTGTCTTTTAATTTTAGGTGTGCGGTGGTTTGACTTTGTAAGGAACACAGAGGTTAGGCAACGGACACAGCAACCCTTAGTATCTACTGTCATCCGGCGGGGGCGTTTCGGCTGGCTAGGCCATATACTACGTTTGCCTTCCGAGAGCTTTAACCATGCTTGACTATTTTACAAGGCATCAGGTTCTCGGCGTCCTGGGTGTTTACTGTTGACAATTCGCCGTCAGTTTGCGACAGAGCTGCGGGACGTGGACTTGACTTGGGAGGATGCACGGGAGCTGGCAACCGATCGCTTGGCCTGGAGGCAGTTTGTGGATTCCATATGCTCCACATAAGGAGTGGATATGGTATGATGATGATGATGATGAAATTAAAAAATTTGAACCCAAGAAAATTGTATTACTAAATTAGACCATACTTTAAAATTTAAATTTGCATTTTTGTATTTAATGATGTTGGTAAATACACTTGTTTTCCTGCGCAATATACATATTATGTAAAATGACGTTAACTTGAAATATCAATTTTATTATTGCTATCGCATTTCATCTAAATTAATCCTCAACTTAATACAGCTTAAAATTGAACATTTGTGAATATATAGGTATTATACTCAAACTGAAAATATTTTTTGATTGAGTTGAAGCAGATTTTTTTTTCAAATACTGATCTTTTTCTTCATCGTCTTAAGTAAGACCTGAGGATCTGTGGATCTCCCACCATCTTTTTGCAGGTCATCTAGGAAGTCAGCTGTTAGGTTGGCAGAGATGCATCACGGATTTGGCTATTCATTTATCATACATTCTCTCAACGTGTGCATGCGTTTCTTCTTTTTTCTCTTTCCACCTGACAACTTCTCGGACTTCCCAAGATGCTTTTTAAAATACTAACTAACTAACTAACGTACCATCACGCCATTTCCCTGAAGGGCTAGGCAGGGAGGATAGAACGCCACACCACTCTGTCCTGGCATACTTCTCTTGCTTCCTCCATAAAATACAATGTTTATTTTTCGAAAAAAAAACACATCGTCGTTTGTTATATTATTAATTCATTCGGCTTTAATTTATTAACATAACATTGCAGATATAAAAAATGCATAAAAAGTAACTTTGAATCACTAAGAAACTATTTCCTCAGGTTATTCTTATAAAACTGTAGTCAATTGTGTTTCTGTGCTATACATTTTTAATGTCCAAATGAAAAAAAATGCCACAAAATAAGTTCTATAACTCTTTGAGAATGCGGCCATATGTTTGTATGAGATTTATAAAAATATATATATTTTTTTTGTGATATCATCCCTAAATATGAAAATTTATATTAAATTTAAAAAATAAAGTAAGGTTGAATTTTTTACCCAAAGTTTAAATTATGAGATAAGGACGCTTATCCCGTAAGGTTTCTTCACTCACCCTGATGTTTGAGCCTTGAAAGTTTAATACCCTAACGAAAAGAAAAACCCCATCCAATAGATTCCGTTCAATAGATCAATCTTGCTCCGTCTTATGGTAGTTTGGACTGCGTTTACCCACTCCCCTGTTCTCCCTACAATACGACCCCGTGTTACTATCCCGTCCACAGCTAACCAAATAAAACTTGCCCAATACAATAAAGAAATTTATACGAAAAAAACTTCCATGGCTTCTATATCGAGTTTAGTAGAAATTGGAAGAAAATAGCCGCTTATATGTGTATATAGTTTTGTGCTATTGCATGCAAGAAATATCAAGTGATTATATAAATAAATGAATAAATAATCAAATAGATTGAGTGACTCGGAGGCATTTTGTAAAATCCATATACCTACCATTCAACAATTTAATTTTTTATATTTTGCTGGTAATTGGTAAGGTAATTGGCCATATTTTTCTTAAAATGGCTCAGATGTAGGTGTATTTGTATCCAAATATACAACTCGTGCTTGCAAACGAAGTATGAAATAAGTTTTTTTAGACGGTTTAATAATTTTGAACGAGGACAAAAATAATACGCACGCAACAGAAATATTGTGAATTACAGTTGCTGTCAAATAATTTCCGAGCAACTTAGTGTATCCACGACGCAGCACGTTAAAATGATATAAAAAGGTTGTTCATTACTGGAGGAAATAAAATTATGGCGTTTCAAACATTCGTCAACTTTTTACTCTGGTCGTAAAATTAATAAACGGTGTAAGAATCCAGCGAAGAGACGAATTTTTTTCTCCTCGTTGAACTAAATAGGGCGCATTAGAGAAACATCATAACTCCTTTATTAGAGCACCGGCGTTTTATTACACCTCGCGCTTTTTGCTTGTTGTCGGCCAGATCTAATAAAGTCGATTTTTTCTCGCGTTTTTCCTGCCCTTCTTGTTGCTGCTTAACATTTTATACCTTTTAAACGGGCATTCGGAGTTTTATACTGGAGGACGGCCTATAAGGATCAAGGGGGTGGTGGGGGAGGGGGGAGACCCCCTTGTAGATATTCTAATAATGTGCATAAAGTTATTGCCACCGTTTTACGAGGGAGAGGAGGTCATCGGTTTGGCACAAGTCGACCGGATTTGATGACGCCTTTTTTGCATCAGATAAGCGGATAAAGTGACAGCTAGAGACACAAAAGTCGGGTTTCCGCTAACCAGTCTGCCGCGTCAGAACAAAACACAGCATGCGTAAAAAAAAAAAATTGAAAACATACAGATGAACAGGCAATACACACAGGTAAATATAATAATATAAAACACAGATAATCATCAATAACAGGTCTACCATCCATACGGTAAAAATTTATTCTTCTACATTTCCAAGTACCGTCCCGCCAAGTAAACTTTACATACAAACATATGGGACCATTTTAAAAACATATCTGCGTAATTATTTTTTCAGAATAAATGATAAGTGTTTTCATTACATAAATTGAGACAGTATGAAAATTTTTACATTTAAGACAAGAAATATCGGTTCTGTGATTCAAGAAACCAAATTTTTTGGAATCGAACTCCAGGTAAGGTTTAAAAATACATAAAAGCAACTACAAGAAATAGGTTTAATTTTAAATCGACTTGTCGGTTATATGTTAAACACTGCCTTGTGACAAAATCGATAAATTATTGTTATGCTAAAACAGCGTATCTCAACATACAGTGTCATACTTAGATTCTAGCAATTTCACATGAAATATTTAAGTATTGTTAATTGGTTACAATTTTCTTATAATTTTTTTGTGGATGCAGATCATAAAAACATCCCTAATTTCAACATACAGAGTATTGTACTGACATGGCAGCAGTGCGACTAGGAGTGCCGTAACACCCTCCGTGAATCCTTTGAGGCGCTAGGGAAACTATTCGCAGTATTTTCCCTGTTTAAATGGCTCCAATTTTGCTTATCTCGCATTCATTTTCCTTTATTTTTGTCTCGAGAGTTTCCTTCTACAAATTTGTATTCCCTAAGGGGCTTGTTATTGTAATGTCCTCACAGCTGATACATTTTTGGTTTAATTCGCAAATAAACAAGATTGTATCTTTTACGTACATAAAGTTTCAACAACGAACAGTTAATTTTCCAGTCTATAAAACTGACATAAAGGGCCTTTCAACCAAATTTTTCTGTGAATGTGGAAAAATGAAACAAAGAATCACAAAGCCATCAGTGTAATCCATTCATAAAAAGGATTATTAGGAAATGAGATATAATCGATTAATATTTAATACGATAGCACTACTAGTCCCAACTTTTAACAATAACATGGCGCACTTTAATTCCTTATCTCGAATGTTAAGACTGTACAATGACATAGAAAAACATTTAAATATTGATGTATTTAATGATAGATGTGGTAAATTCAAGACGAACTTGAAATCTTTTTATAACCTCTAATCGAACATATTAATGCAAACTACTTAAAGCTTTTTAAACCTGTAAATTGTGTACGAGAATAATAATGCTGTGTAATTCTGTAATTGATGTGCAATAAAATCGTGTATGTAATTATTATGATAAAATGTAAAATGATAGATATTGTCACATTGTAGAGTTACATGTAATTAAATAAATAAATAAACTAGTAGAAAATTTTAAAAAAATGAGTTTTCAGTTTTGTTCAAAATTCGTTGGGATTCCAAATAAGACTCAAATATACATCGTGCAACAAATCTTGACGTACAAGCGGGAAACCAGTGAATCTGCGTCATCTTTGGAGTCGATTTTGTTGATTTTTTTTTATTGACCCTTAGTTTTAGAGAAAATTGAGTAAGAAGTTCTTATAAATTGTAGATAAAATTTATTTGGTCAAATTAATACTTTCAGTAAAGAGAACAAAAGCAAAAAGCAAAAACCAAATTTTTATAAGAATTTGGTACTTCGGTACTTATGAAAGCTTTTACATTAAGTAAAAAATTATTTTTTTTAAAGTTCAGATTCAAAAGTGAAGTTACACATCTAAAGATGATTTATCGGTTTTTGGGTTGAACTACGAGTTTTGTTTCTCCACGTATAGAATCCCGATTCCAAGAGGCAGGGCCCGCAGAAGCGAAGGTGCGGTCTCCGTATTAGGTGCTAAGGTGCCGTTCAGGCTTTATGATTTTGACCCTAGCAGTGGTGTTGCAAGATGTGAATTCACGTTTTGAGGGATGCAAAGTTTTGCTAGATAATCTTGGCCCATGTTTGAAAATCATCTAGCCGAAAATATTTGAGCACTTGATCGAGGGAATATATGCAATTTGACATCTCAGAAACGAGAAGTTTGGAAGGAATATGGATATCTAGGCGTTTACAGAGCTTATGACCTGTCATTGGCTGGTGTTAAGTGGCCACTTGAGTAAACATATTTTCAAAAAAAAAATTAAATATGTTTTTATTGATCTAGTCACATATGTGAATGTACAATTTAAACATATTTTCCGTTGATAAAAAAAAAAATATTTTTATAACTAACAAATACATGAACCGCTTAAATTAAAATATTTTTTCATTCAATTCTTATTGCGTTGGATTCCAATTAGTTCATAAAATTACAAAATTTATATAAATCTTTTTTCTTTCTTCCGTTTCACCCCCTGCAAGAAAGTTACCCTACAGTCTGTCATCCATGACGTTCGCCTTATTACTGCGTAATTTACAGCGTTTTGCCGGCATAAATAACCTATACATTTTTTCAACTCCGGACCCCGTACATTAATTAAATTTTATTTCGCTCACAGCCCTGACAGGGCAGAGCTTGTGAATTTTTCTTGAGTTGAATAGCAGTGAAAATTATTACATTCAAATAACCATTTTTTTAACGGTTTATACATTGTTTAGTTGTTTTCTTATTAAAATCATATGTTTTAAAATAAATTACAATAAAACGAATCAAATTACCATTCAGATCTGAAAAAAAATATTTATATATTGGCGTTACTAAAATGTTAGCAACTGATTCATTAAACCTCATCACAATAAAATATGCGAAGTTTCAAATAAGATATTGAAATCTGTCTCGCTGTTCTACACAGAGATATAGATCAGACATATAAGTAAACACTTTTTAAAGATTGACTTATATTATATGAGTTATAGAATATAATGTAGTTGGATATTTATGTTTGACTTACTACGACAGATGTTCTATCCCCAGCGAGAATCCAAAATTTTGAAAGTGATTTTTCTCAAGCGTGGGTGTTTGTGATGTTTTTCCTCTGTTAGTGAACCTACTGGTCTGTTGACTTGGTTGAATAAATAATAATCATAAATTTACAAAGGTTAAAATTTATTTATTGAAAAAAATTGGCTGCAATTCCTAGTACTTGAAAGTGCATGAAACTACATAATTAAAAAAGTGTTTTTGAATTAATTTAAAAAAAAATTGCGTATTC
>JAGVSP010002778.1:15000-37500 GCA_022494985.1 Micrasema minimum
AAAAAAAAAAAAAAAAAAAAAAAAAAAAAAAAAAAAAAAAAAAAAAAAAAAAAAAAAAAAAAAAAAAAAAAAAAAAAAAAAAAAAAAAAAAAAAAAAAAAAAAAAAAAAAAAAAAAAAAAAAAAAAAAAAAAAAAAAAAAAAAAAAAAAAAAAAAAAAAAAAAAAAAAAAAAAAAAAAAAAAAAAAAAAAAAAAAAAAAAAAAAAAAAAAAAAAAAAAAAAAAAAAAAAAAAAAAAAAAAAAAAAAAAAAAAAAAAAAAAAAAAAAAAAAAAAAAAAAAAAAAAAAAAAAAAAAAAAAAAAAAAAAAAAAAAAAAAAAAAAAAAAAAAAAAAAAAAAAAAAAAAAAAAAAAAAAAAAAAAAAAAAAAAAAAAAAAAAAAAAAAAAAAAAAAAAAAAAAAAAAAAAAAAAAAAAAAAAAAAAAAAAAAAAAAAAAAAAAAAAAAAAAAAAAAAAAAAAAAAAAAAAAAAAAAAAAAAAAAAAAAAAAAAAAAAAAAAAAAAAAAAAAAAAAAAAAAAAAAAAAAAAAAAAAAAAAAAAAAAAAAAAAAAAAAAAAAAAAAAAAAAAAAAAAAAAAAAAAAAAAAAAAAAAAAAAAAAAAAAAAAAAAAAAAAAAAAAAAAAAAAAAAAAAAAAAAAAAAAAAAAAAAAAAAAAAAAAAAAAAAAAAAAAAAAAAAAAAAAAAAAAAAAAAAAAAAAAAAAAAAAAAAAAAAAAAAAAAAAAAAAAAAAAAAAAAAAAAAAAAAGAAAAAAAAAAAAAAAAAAAAAAAAAAAAAAAAAAAAAAAAAAAAAAAAAAAAAAAAAAAAAAAAAAAAAAAAAAAAAAAAAAAAAAAAAAAAAAAAAAAAAAAAAAAAAAAAAAAAAAAAAAAAAAAAAAAAAAAAAAAAAAAAAAAAAAAAAAAAAAAAAAAAAAAAAAAAAAAAAAAAAAAAAAAAAAAAAAAAAAAAAAAAAAAAAAAAAAAAAAAAAAAAAAAAAAAAAAAAAAAAAAAAAAAAAAAAAAAAAAAAAAAAAAAAAAAAAAAAAAAAAAAAAAAAAAAAAAAAAAAAAAAAAAAAAAAAAAAAAAAAAAAAAAAAAAAAAAAAAAAAAAAAAAAAAAAAAAAAAAAAAAAAAAAAAAAAAAAAAAAAAAAAAAAAAAAAAAAAAAAAAAAAAAAAAAAAAAAAAAAAAAAAAAAAAAAAAAAAAAAAAAAAAAAAAAAAAAAAAAAAAAAAAAAAAAAAAAAAAAAAAAAAAAAAAAAAAAAAAAAAAAAAAAAAAAAAAAAAAAAAAAAAAAAAAAAAAAAAAAAAAAAAAAAAAAAAAAAAAAAAAAAAAAAAAAAAAAAAAAAAAAAAAAAAAAAAAAAAAAAAAAAAAAAAAAAAAAAAAAAAAAAAAAAAAAAAAAAAAAAAAAAAAAAAAAAAAAAAAAAAAAAAAAAAAAAAAAAAAAAAAAAAAAAAAAAAAAAAAAAAAAAAAAAAAAAAAAAAAAAAAAAAAAAAAAAAAAAAAAAAAAAAAAAAAAAAAAAAAAAAAAAAAAAAAAAAAAAAAAAAAAAAAAAAAAAAAAAAAAAAAAAAAAAAAAAAAAAAAAAAAAAAAAAAAAAAAAAAAAAAAAAAAAAAAAAAAAAAAAAAAAAAAAAAAAAAAAAAAAAAAAAAAAAAAAAAAAAAAAAAAAAAAAAAAAAAAAAAAAAAAAAAAAAAAAAAAAAAAAAAAAAAAAAAAAAAAAAAAAAAAAAAAAAAAAAAAAAAAAAAAAAAAAAAAAAAAAAAAAAAAAAAAAAAAAAAAAAAAAAAAAAAAAAAAAAAAAAAAAAAAAAAAAAAAAAAAAAAAAAAAAAAAAAAAAAAAAAAAAAAAAAAAAAAAAAAAAAAAAAAAAAAAAAAAAAAAAAAAAAAAAAAAAAAAAAAAAAAAAAAAAAAAAAAAAAAAAAAAAAAAAAAAAAAAAAAAAAAAAAAAAAAAAAAAAAAAAAAAAAAAAAAAAAAAAAAAAAAAAAAAAAAAAAAAAAAAAAAAAAAAAAAAAAAAAAAAAAAAAAAAAAAAAAAAAAAAAAAAAAAAAAAAAAAAAAAAAAAAAAAAAAAAAAAAAAAAAAAAAAAAAAAAAAAAAAAAAAAAAAAAAAAAAAAAAAAAAAAAAAAAAAAAAAAAAAAAAAAAAAAAAAAAAAAAAAAAAAAAAAAAAAAAAAAAAAAAAAAAAAAAAAAAAAAAAAAAAAAAAAAAAAAAAAAAAAAAAAAAAAAAAAAAAAAAAAAAAAGAAAAAAAAAAAAAAAAAAAAAAAAAAAAAAAAAAAAAAAAAAAAAAAAAAAAAAAAAAAAAAAAAAAAAAAAAAAAAAAAAAAAAAAAAAAAAAAAAAAAAAAAAAAAAAAAAAAAAAAAAAAAAAAAAAAAAAAAAAAAAAAAAAAAAAAAAAAAAAAAAAAAAAAAAAAAAAAAAAAAAAAAAAAAAAAAAAAAAAAAAAAAAAAAAAAAAAAAAAAAAAAAAAAAAAAAAAAAAAAAAAAAAAAAAAAAAAAAAAAAAAAAAAAAAAAAAAAAAAAAAAAAAAAAAAAAAAAAAAAAAAAAAAAAAAAAAAAAAAAAAAAAAAAAAAAAAAAAAAAAAAAAAAAAAAAAAAAAAAAAAAAAAAAAAAAAAAAAAAAAAAAAAAAAAAAAAAAAAAAAAAAAAAAAAAAAAAAAAAAAAAAAAAAAAAAAAAAAAAAAAAAAAAAAAAAAAAAAAAAAAAAAAAAAAAAAAAAAAAAAGAAAAAAAAAAAAAAAAAAAAAAAAAAAAAAAAAAAAAAAAAAAAAAAAAAAAAAAAAAAAAAAAAAAAAAAAAAAAAAAAAAAAAAAAAAAAAAAAAAAAAAAAAAAAAAAAAAAAAAAAAAAAAAAAAAAAAAAAAAAAAAAAAAAAAAAAAAAAAAAAAAAAAAAAAAAAAAAAAAAAAAAAAAAAAAAAAAAAAAAAAAAAAAAAAAAAAAAAAAAAAAAAAAAAAAAAAAAAAAAAAAAAAAAAAAAAAAAAAAAAAAAAAAAAAAAAAAAAAAAAAAAAAAAAAAAAAAAAAAAAAAAAAAAAAAAAAAAAAAAAAAAAAAAAAAAAAAAAAAAAAAAAAAAAAAAAAAAAAAAAAAAAAAAAAAAAAAAAAAAAAAAAAAAAAAAAAAAAAAAAAAAAAAAAAAAAAAAAAAAAAAAAAAAAAAAAAAAAAAAAAAAAAAAAAAAAAAAAAAAAAAAAAAAAAAAAAAAAAAAAAAAAAAAAAAAAAAAAAAAAAAAAAAAAAAAAAAAAAAAAAAAAAAAAAAAAAAAAAAAAAAAAAAAAAAAAAAAAAAAAAAAAAAAAAAAAAAAAAAAAAAAAAAAAAAAAAAAAAAAAAAAAAAAAAAAAAAAAAAAAAAAAAAAAAAAAAAAAAAAAAAAAAAAAAAAAAAAAAAAAAAAAAAAAAAAAAAAAAAAAAAAAAAAAAAAAAAAAAAAAAAAAAAAAAAAAAAAAAAAAAAAAAAAAAAAAAAAAAAAAAAAAAAAAAAAAAAAAAAAAAAAAAAAAAAAAAAAAAAAAAAAAAAAAAAAAAAAAAAAAAAAAAAAAAAAAAAAAAAAAAAAAAAAAAAAAAAAAAAAAAAAAAAAAAAAAAAAAAAAAAAAAAAAAAAAAAAAAAAAAAAAAAAAAAAAAAAAAAAAAAAAAAAAAAAAAAAAAAAAAAAAAAAAAAAAAAAAAAAAAAAAAAAAAAAAAAAAAAAAAAAAAAAAAAAAAAAAAAAAAAAAAAAAAAAAAAAAAAAAAAAAAAAAAAAAAAAAAAAAAAAAAAAAAAAAAAAAAAAAAAAAAAAAAAAAAAAAAAAAAAAAAAAAAAAAAAAAAAAAAAAAAAAAAAAAAAAAAAAAAAAAAAAAAAAAAAATAAAAAAAAAAAAAAAAAAAAAAAAAAAAAAAAAAAAAAAAAAAAAAAAAAAAAAAAAAAAAAAAAAAAAAAAAAAAAAAAAAAAAAAAAAAAAAAAAAAAAAAAAAAAAAAAAAAAAAAAAAAAAAAAAAAAAAAAAAAAAAAAAAAAAAAAAAAAAAAAAAAAAAAAAAAAAAAAAAAAAAAAAAAAAAAAAAAAAAAAAAAAAAAAAAAAAAAAAAAAAAAAAAAAAAAAAAAAAAAAAAAAAAAAAAAAAAAAAAAAAAAAAAAAAAAAAAAAAAAAAAAAAAAAAAAAAAAAAAAAAAAAAAAAAAAAAAAAAAAAAAAAAAAAAAAAAAAAAAAAAAAAAAAAAAAAAAAAAAAAAAAAAAAAAAAAAAAAAAAAAAAAAAAAAAAAAAAAAAAAAAAAAAAAAAAAAAAAAAAAAAAAAAAAAAAAAAAAAAAAAAAAAAAAAAAAAAAAAAAAAAAAAAAAAAAAAAAAAAAAAAAAAAAAAAAAAAAAAAAAAAAAAAAAAAAAAAAAAAAAAAAAAAAAAAAAAAAAAAAAAAAAAAAAAAAAAAAAAAAAAAAAAAAAAAAAAAAAAAAAAAAAAAAAAAAAAAAAAAAAAAAAAAAAAAAAAAAAAAAAAAAAAAAAAAAAAAAAAAAAAAAAAAAAAAAAAAAAAAAAAAAAAAAAAAAAAAAAAAAAAAAAAAAAAAAAAAAAAAAAAAAAAAAAAAAAAAAAAAAAAAAAAAAAAAAAAAAAAAAAAAAAAAAAAAAAAAAAAAAAAAAAAAAAAAAAAAAAAAAAAAAAAAAAAAAAAAAAAAAAAAAAAAAAAAAAAAAAAAAAAAAAAAAAAAAAAAAAAAAAAAAAAAAAAAAAAAAAAAAAAAAAAAAAAAAAAAAAAAAAAAAAAAAAAAAAAAAAAAAAAAAAAAAAAAAAAAAAAAAAAAAAAAAAAAAAAAAAAAAAAAAAAAAAAAAAAAAAAAAAAAAAAAAAAAAAAAAAAAAAAAAAAAAAAAAAAAAAAAAAAAAAAAAAAAAAAAAAAAAAAAAAAAAAAAAAAAAAAAAAAAAAAAAAAAAAAAAAAAAAAAAAAAAAAAAAAAAAAAAAAAAAAAAAAAAAAAAAAAAAAAAAAAAAAAAAAAAAAAAAAAAAAAAAAAAAAAAAAAAAAAAAAAAAAAAAAAAAAAAAAAAAAAAAAAAAAAAAAAAAAAAAAAAAAAAAAAAAAAAAAAAAAAAAAAAAAAAAAAAAAAAAAAAAAAAAAAAAAAAAAAAAAAAAAAAAAAAAAAAAAAAAAAAAAAAAAAAAAAAAAAAAAAAAAAAAAAAAAAAAAAAAAAAAAAAAAAAAAAAAAAAAAAAAAAAAAAAAAAAAAAAAAAAAAAAAAAAAAAAAAAAAAAAAAAAAAAAAAAAAAAAAAAAAAAAAAAAAAAAAAAAAAAAAAAAAAAAAAAAAAAAAAAAAAAAAAAAAAAAAAAAAAAAAAAAAAAAAAAAAAAAAAAAAAAAAAAAAAAAAAAAAAAAAAAAAAAAAAAAAAAAAAAAAAAAAAAAAAAAAAAAAAAAAAAAAAAAAAAAAAAAAAAAAAAAAAAAAAAAAAAAAAAAAAAAAAAAAAAAAAAAAAAAAAAAAAAAAAAAAAAAAAAAAAAAAAAAAAAAAAAAAAAAAAAAAAAAAAAAAAAAAAAAAAAAAAAAAAAAAAAAAAAAAAAAAAAAAAAAAAAAAAAAAAAAAAAAAAAAAAAAAAAAAAAAAAAAAAAAAAAAAAAAAAAAAAAAAAAAAAAAAAAAAAAAAAAAAAAAAAAAAAAAAAAAAAAAAAAAAAAAAAAAAAAAAAAAAAAAAAAAAAAAAAAAAAAAAAAAAAAAAAAAAAAAAAAAAAAAAAAAAAAAAAAAAAAAAAAAAAAAAAAAAAAAAAAAAAAAAAAAAAAAAAAAAAAAAAAAAAAAAAAAAAAAAAAAAAAAAAAAAAAAAAAAAAAAAAAAAAAAAAAAAAAAAAAAAAAAAAAAAAAAAAAAAAAAAAAAAAAAAAAAAAAAAAAAAAAAAAAAAAAAAAAAAAAAAAAAAAAAAAAAAAAAAAAAAAAAAAAAAAAAAAAAAAAAAAAAAAAAAAAAAAAAAAAAAAAAAAAAAAAAAAAAAAAAAAAAAAAAAAAAAAAAAAAAAAAAAAAAAAAAAAAAAAAAAAAAAAAAAAAAAAAAAAAAAAAAAAAAAAAAAAAAAAAAAAAAAAAAAAAAAAAAAAAAAAAAAAAAAAAAAAAAAAAAAAAAAAAAAAAAAAAAAAAAAAAAAAAAAAAAAAAAAAAAAAAAAAAAAAAAAAAAAAAAAAAAAAAAAAAAAAAAAAAAAAATAAAAAAAAAAAAAAAAAAAAAAAAAAAAAAAAAAAAAAAAAAAAAAAAAAAAAAAAAAAAAAAAAAAAAAAAAAAAAAAAAAAAAAAAAAAAAAAAAAAAAAAAAAAAAAAAAAAAAAAAAAAAAAAAAAAAAAAAAAAAAAAAAAAAAAAAAAAAAAAAAAAAAAAAAAAAAAAAAAAAAAAAAAAAAAAAAAAAAAAAAAAAAAAAAAAAAAAAAAAAAAAAAAAAAAAAAAAAAAAAAAAAAAAAAAAAAAAAAAAAAAAAAAAAAAAAAAAAAAAAAAAAAAAAAAAAAAAAAAAAAAAAAAAAAAAAAAAAAAAAAAAAAAAAAAAAAAAAAAAAAAAAAAAAAAAAAAAAAAAAAAAAAAAAAAAAAAAAAAAAAAAAAAAAAAAAAAAAAAAAAAAAAAAAAAAAAAAAAAAAAAAAAAAAAAAAAAAAAAAAAAAAAAAAAAAAAAAAAAAAAAAAAAAAAAAAAAAAAAAAAAAAAAAAAAAAAAAAAAAAAAAAAAAAAAAAAAAAAAAAAAAAAAAAAAAAAAAAAAAAAAAAAAAAAAAAAAAAAAAAAAAAAAAAAAAAAAAAAAAAAAAAAAAAAAAAAAAAAAAAAAAAAAAAAAAAAAAAAAAAAAAAAAAAAAAAAAAAAAAAAAAAAAAAAAAAAAAAAAAAAAAAAAAAAAAAAAAAAAAAAAAAAAAAAAAAAAAAAAAAAAAAAAAAAAAAAAAAAAAAAAAAAAAAAAAAAAAAAAAAAAAAAAAAAAAAAAAAAAAAAAAAAAAAAAAAAAAAAAAAAAAAAAAAAAAAAAAAAAAAAAAAAAAAAAAAAAAAAAAAAAAAAAAAAAAAAAAAAAAAAAAAAAAAAAAAAAAAAAAAAAAAAAAAAAAAAAAAAAAAAAAAAAAAAAAAAAAAAAAAAAAAAAAAAAAAAAAAAAAAAAAAAAAAAAAAAAAAAAAAAAAAAAAAAAAAAAAAAAAAAAAAAAAAAAAAAAAAAAAAAAAAAAAAAAAAAAAAAAAAAAAAAAAAAAAAAAAAAAAAAAAAAAAAAAAAAAAAAAAAAAAAAAAAAAAAAAAAAAAAAAAAAAAAAAAAAAAAAAAAAAAAAAAAAAAAAAAAAAAAAAAAAAAAAAAAAAAAAAAAAAAAAAAAAAAAAAAAAAAAAAAAAAAAAAAAAAAAAAAAAAAAAAAAAAAAAAAAAAAAAAAAAAAAAAAAAAAAAAAAAAAAAAAAAAAAAAAAAAAAAAAAAAAAAAAAAAAAAAAAAAAAAAAAAAAAAAAAAAAAAAAAAAAAAAAAAAAAAAAAAAAAAAAAAAAAAAAAAAAAAAAAAAAAAAAAAAAAAAAAAAAAAAAAAAAAAAAAAAAAAAAAAAAAAAAAAAAAAAAAAAAAAAAAAAAAAAAAAAAAAAAAAAAAAAAAAAAAAAAAAAAAAAAAAAAAAAAAAAAAAAAAAAAAAAAAAAAAAAAAAAAAAAAAAAAAAAAAAAAAAAAAAAAAAAAAAAAAAAAAAAAAAAAAAAAAAAAAAAAAAAAAAAAAAAAAAAAAAAAAAAAAAAAAAAAAAAAAAAAAAAAAAAAAAAAAAAAAAAAAAAAAAAAAAAAAAAAAAAAAAAAAAAAAAAAAAAAAAAAAAAAAAAAAAAAAAAAAAAAAAAAAAAAAAAAAAAAAAAAAAAAAAAAAAAAAAAAAAAAAAAAAAAAAAAAAAAAAAAAAAAAAAAAAAAAAAAAAAAAAAAAAAAAAAAAAAAAAAAAAAAAAAAAAAAAAAAAAAAAAAAAAAAAAAAAAAAAAAAAAAAAAAAAAAAAAAAAAAAAAAAAAAAAAAAAAAAAAAAAAAAAAAAAAAAAAAAAAAAAAAAAAAAAAAAAAAAAAAAAAAAAAAAAAAAAAAAAAAAAAAAAAAAAAAAAAAAAAAAAAAAAAAAAAAAAAAAAAAAAAAAAAAAAAAAAAAAAAAAAAAAAAAAAAAAAAAAAAAAAAAAAAAAAAAAAAAAAAAAAAAAAAAAAAAAAAAAAAAAAAAAAAAAAAAAAAAAAAAAAAAAAAAAAAAAAAAAAAAAAAAAAAAAAAAAAAAAAAAAAAAAAAAAAAAAAAAAAAAAAAAAAAAAAAAAAAAAAAAAAAAAAAAAAAAAAAAAAAAAAAAAAAAAAAAAAAAAAAAAAAAAAAAAAAAAAAAAAAAAAAAAAAAAAAAAAAAAAAAAAAAAAAAAAAAAAAAAAAAAAAAAAAAAAAAAAAAAAAAAAAAAAAAAAAAAAAAAAAAAAAAAAAAAAAAAAAAAAAAAAAAAAAAAAAAAAAAAAAAAAAAAAAAAAAAAAAAAAAAAAAAAAAAAAAAAAAAAAAAAAAAAAAAAAAAAAAAAAAAAAAAAAAAAAAAAAAAAAAAAAAAAAAAAAAAAAAAAAAAAAAAAAAAAAAAAAAAAAAAAAAAAAAAAAAAAAAAAAAAAAAAAAAAAAAAAAAAAAAAAAAAAAAAAAAAAAAAAAAAAAAAAAAAAAAAAAAAAAAAAAAAAAAAAAAAAAAAAAAAAAAAAAAAAAAAAAAAAAAAAAAAAAAAAAAAAAAAAAAAAAAAAAAAAAAAAAAAAAAAAAAAAAAAAAAAAAAAAAAAAAAAAAAAAAAAAAAAAAAAAAAAAAAAAAAAAAAAAAAAAAAAAAAAAAAAAAAAAAAAAAAAAAAAAAAAAAAAAAAAAAAAAAAAAAAAAAAAAAAAAAAAAAAAAAAAAAAAAAAAAAAAAAAAAAAAAAAAAAAAAAAAAAAAAAAAAAAAAAAAAAAAAAAAAAAAAAAAAAAAAAAAAAAAAAAAAAAAAAAAAAAAAAAAAAAAAAAAAAAAAAAAAAAAAAAAAAAAAAAAAAAAAAAAAAAAAAAAAAAAAAAAAAAAAAAAAAAAAAAAAAAAAAAAAAAAAAAAAAAAAAAAAAAAAAAAAAAAAAAAAAAAAAAAAAAAAAAAAAAAAAAAAAAAAAAAAAAAAAAAAAAAAAAAAAAAAAAAAAAAAAAAAAAAAAAAAAAAAAAAAAAAAAAAAAAAAAAAAAAAAAAAAAAAAAAAAAAAAAAAAAAAAAAAAAAAAAAAAAAAAAAAAAAAAAAAAAAAAAAAAAAAAAAAAAAAAAAAAAAAAAAAAAAAAAAAAAAAAAAAAAAAAAAAAAAAAAAAAAAAAAAAAAAAAAAAAAAAAAAAAAAAAAAAAAAAAAAAAAAAAAAAAAAAAAAAAAAAAAAAAAAAAAAAAAAAAAAAAAAAAAAAAAAAAAAAAAAAAAAAAAAAAAAAAAAAAAAAAAAAAAAAAAAAAAAAAAAAAAAAAAAAAAAAAAAAAAAAAAAAAAAAAAAAAAAAAAAAAAAAAAAAAAAAAAAAAAAAAAAAAAAAAAAAAAAAAAAAAAAAAAAAAAAAAAAAAAAAAAAAAAAAAAAAAAAAAAAAAAAAAAAAAAAAAAAAAAAAAAAAAAAAAAAAAAAAAAAAAAAAAAAAAAAAAAAAAAAAAAAAAAAAAAAAAAAAAAAAAAAAAAAAAAAAAAAAAAAAAAAAAAAAAAAAAAAAAAAAAAAAAAAAAAAAAAAAAAAAAAAAAAAAAAAAAAAAAAAAAAAAAAAAAAAAAAAAAAAAAAAAAAAAAAAAAAAAAAAAAAAAAAAAAAAAAAAAAAAAAAAAAAAAAAAAAAAAAAAAAAAAAAAAAAAAAAAAAAAAAAAAAAAAAAAAAAAAAAAAAAAAAAAAAAAAAAAAAAAAAAAAAAAAAAAAAAAAAAAAAAAAAAAAAAAAAAAAAAAAAAAAAAAAAAAAAAAAAAAAAAAAAAAAAAAAAAAAAAAAAAAAAAAAAAAAAAAAAAAAAAAAAAAAAAAAAAAAAAAAAAAAAAAAAAAAAAAAAAAAAAAAAAAAAAAAAAAAAAAAAAAAAAAAAAAAAAAAAAAAAAAAAAAAAAAAAAAAAAAAAAAAAAAAAAAAAAAAAAAAAAAAAAAAAAAAAAAAAAAAAAAAAAAAAAAAAAAAAAAAAAAAAAAAAAAAAAAAAAAAAAAAAAAAAAAAAAAAAAAAAAAAAAAAAAAAAAAAAAAAAAAAAAAAAAAAAAAAAAAAAAAAAAAAAAAAAAAAAAAAAAAAAAAAAAAAAAAAAAAAAAAAAAAAAAAAAAAAAAAAAAAAAAAAAAAAAAAAAAAAAAAAAAAAAAAAAAAAAAAAAAAAAAAAAAAAAAAAAAAAAAAAAAAAAAAAAAAAAAAAAAAAAAAAAAAAAAAAAAAAAAAAAAAAAAAAAAAAAAAAAAAAAAAAAAAAAAAAAAAAAAAAAAAAAAAAAAAAAAAAAAAAAAAAAAAAAAAAAAAAAAAAAAAAAAAAAAAAAAAAAAAAAAAAAAAAAAAAAAAAAAAAAAAAAAAAAAAAAAAAAAAAAAAAAAAAAAAAAAAAAAAAAAAAAAAAAAAAAAAAAAAAAAAAAAAAAAAAAAAAAAAAAAAAAAAAAAAAAAAAAAAAAAAAAAAAAAAAAAAAAAAAAAAAAAAAAAAAAAAAAAAAAAAAAAAAAAAAAAAAAAAAAAAAAAAAAAAAAAAAAAAAAAAAAAAAAAAAAAAAAAAAAAAAAAAAAAAAAAAAAAAAAAAAAAAAAAAAAAAAAAAAAAAAAAAAAAAAAAAAAAAAAAAAAAAAAAAAAAAAAAAAAAAAAAAAAAAAAAAAAAAAAAAAAAAAAAAAAAAAAAAAAAAAAAAAAAAAAAAAAAAAAAAAAAAAAAAAAAAAAAAAAAAAAAAAAAAAAAAAAAAAAAAAAAAAAAAAAAAAAAAAAAAAAAAAAAAAAAAAAAAAAAAAAAAAAAAAAAAAAAAAAAAAAAAAAAAAAAAAAAAAAAAAAAAAAAAAAAAAAAAAAAAAAAAAAAAAAAAAAAAAAAAAAAAAAAAAAAAAAAAAAAAAAAAAAAAAAAAAAAAAAAAAAAAAAAAAAAAAAAAAAAAAAAAAAAAAAAAAAAAAAAAAAAAAAAAAAAAAAAAAAAAAAAAAAAAAAAAAAAAAAAAAAAAAAAAAAAAAAAAAAAAAAAAAAAAAAAAAAAAAAAAAAAAAAAAAAAAAAAAAAAAAAAAAAAAAAAAAAAAAAAAAAAAAAAAAAAAAAAAAAAAAAAAAAAAAAAAAAAAAAAAAAAAAAAAAAAAAAAAAAAAAAAAAAAAAAAAAAAAAAAAAAAAAAAAAAAAAAAAAAAAAAAAAAAAAAAAAAAAAAAAAAAAAAAAAAAAAAAAAAAAAAAAAAAAAAAAAAAAAAAAAAAAAAAAAAAAAAAAAAAAAAAAAAAAAAAAAAAAAAAAAAAAAAAAAAAAAAAAAAAAAAAAAAAAAAAAAAAAAAAAAAAAAAAAAAAAAAAAAAAAAAAAAAAAAAAAAAAAAAAAAAAAAAAAAAAAAAAAAAAAAAAAAAAAAAAAAAAAAAAAAAAAAAAAAAAAAAAAAAAAAAAAAAAAAAAAAAAAAAAAAAAAAAAAAAAAAAAAAAAAAAAAAAAAAAAAAAAAAAAAAAAAAAAAAAAAAAAAAAAAAAAAAAAAAAAAAAAAAAAAAAAAAAAAAAAAAAAAAAAAAAAAAAAAAAAAAAAAAAAAAAAAAAAAAAAAAAAAAAAAAAAAAAAAAAAAAAAAAAAAAAAAAAAAAAAAAAAAAAAAAAAAAAAAAAAAAAAAAAAAAAAAAAAAAAAAAAAAAAAAAAAAAAAAAAAAAAAAAAAAAAAAAAAAAAAAAAAAAAAAAAAAAAAAAAAAAAAAAAAAAAAAAAAAAAAAAAAAAAAAAAAAAAAAAAAAAAAAAAAAAAAAAAAAAAAAAAAAAAAAAAAAAAAAAAAAAAAAAAAAAAAAAAAAAAAAAAAAAAAAAAAAAAAAAAAAAAAAAAAAAAAAAAAAAAAAAAAAAAAAAAAAAAAAAAAAAAAAAAAAAAAAAAAAAAAAAAAAAAAAAAAAAAAAAAAAAAAAAAAAAAAAAAAAAAAAAAAAAAAAAAAAAAAAAAAAAAAAAAAAAAAAAAAAAAAAAAAAAAAAAAAAAAAAAAAAAAAAAAAAAAAAAAAAAAAAAAAAAAAAAAAAAAAAAAAAAAAAAAAAAAAAAAAAAAAAAAAAAAAAAAAAAAAAAAAAAAAAAAAAAAAAAAAAAAAAAAAAAAAAAAAAAAAAAAAAAAAAAAAAAAAAAAAAAAAAAAAAAAAAAAAAAAAAAAAAAAAAAAAAAAAAAAAAAAAAAAAAAAAAAAAAAAAAAAAAAAAAAAAAAAAAAAAAAAAAAAAAAAAAAAAAAAAAAAAAAAAAAAAAAAAAAAAAAAAAAAAAAAAAAAAAAAAAAAAAAAAAAAAAAAAAAAAAAAAAAAAAAAAAAAAAAAAAAAAAAAAAAAAAAAAAAAAAAAAAAAAAAAAAAAAAAAAAAAAAAAAAAAAAAAAAAAAAAAAAAAAAAAAAAAAAAAAAAAAAAAAAAAAAAAAAAAAAAAAAAAAAAAAAAAAAAAAAAAAAAAAAAAAAAAAAAAAAAAAAAAAAAAAAAAAAAAAAAAAAAAAAAAAAAAAAAAAAAAAAAAAAAAAAAAAAAAAAAAAAAAAAAAAAAAAAAAAAAAAAAAAAAAAAAAAAAAAAAAAAAAAAAAAAAAAAAAAAAAAAAAAAAAAAAAAAAAAAAAAAAAAAAAAAAAAAAAAAAAAAAAAAAAAAAAAAAAAAAAAAAAAAAAAAAAAAAAAAAAAAAAAAAAAAAAAAAAAAAAAAAAAAAAAAAAAAAAAAAAAAAAAAAAAAAAAAAAAAAAAAAAAAAAAAAAAAAAAAAAAAAAAAAAAAAAAAAAAAAAAAAAAAAAAAAAAAAAAAAAAAAAAAAAAAAAAAAAAAAAAAAAAAAAAAAAAAAAAAAAAAAAAAAAAAAAAAAAAAAAAAAAAAAAAAAAAAAAAAAAAAAAAAAAAAAAAAAAAAAAAAAAAAAAAAAAAAAAAAAAAAAAAAAAAAAAAAAAAAAAAAAAAAAAAAAAAAAAAAAAAAAAAAAAAAAAAAAAAAAAAAAAAAAAAAAAAAAAAAAAAAAAAAAAAAAAAAAAAAAAAAAAAAAAAAAAAAAAAAAAAAAAAAAAAAAAAAAAAAAAAAAAAAAAAAAAAAAAAAAAAAAAAAAAAAAAAAAAAAAAAAAAAAAAAAAAAAAAAAAAAAAAAAAAAAAAAAAAAAAAAAAAAAAAAAAAAAAAAAAAAAAAAAAAAAAAAAAAAAAAAAAAAAAAAAAAAAAAAAAAAAAAAAAAAAAAAAAAAAAAAAAAAAAAAAAAAAAAAAAAAAAAAAAAAAAAAAAAAAAAAAAAAAAAATAAAAAAAAAAAAAAAAAAAAAAAAAAAAAAAAAAAAAAAAAAAAAAAAAAAAAAAAAAAAAAAAAAAAAAAAAAAAAAAAAAAAAAAAAAAAAAAAAAAAAAAAAAAAAAAAAAAAAAAAAAAAAAAAAAAAAAAAAAAAAAAAAAAAAAAAAAAAAAAAAAAAAAAAAAAAAAAAAAAAAAAAAAAAAAAAAAAAAAAAAAAAAAAAAAAAAAAAAAAAAAAAAAAAAAAAAAAAAAAAAAAAAAAAAAAAAAAAAAAAAAAAAAAAAAAAAAAAAAAAAAAAAAAAAAAAAAAAAAAAAAAAAAAAAAAAAAAAAAAAAAAAAAAAAAAAAAAAAAAAAAAAAAAAAAAAAAAAAAAAAAAAAAAAAAAAAAAAAAAAAAAAAAAAAAAAAAAAAAAAAAAAAAAAAAAAAAAAAAAAAAAAAAAAAAAAAAAAAAAAAAAAAAAAAAAAAAAAAAAAAAAAAAAAAAAAAAAAAAAAAAAAAAAAAAAAAAAAAAAAAAAAAAAAAAAAAAAAAAAAAAAAAAAAAAAAAAAAAAAAAAAAAAAAAAAAAAAAAAAAAAAAAAAAAAAAAAAAAAAAAAAAAAAAAAAAAAAAAAAAAAAAAAAAAAAAAAAAAAAAAAAAAAAAAAAAAAAAAAAAAAAAAAAAAAAAAAAAAAAAAAAAAAAAAAAAAAAAAAAAAAAAAAAAAAAAAAAAAAAAAAAAAAAAAAAAAAAAAAAAAAAAAAAAAAAAAAAAAAAAAAAAAAAAAAAAAAAAAAAAAAAAAAAAAAAAAAAAAAAAAAAAAAAAAAAAAAAAAAAAAAAAAAAAAAAAAAAAAAAAAAAAAAAAAAAAAAAAAAAAAAAAAAAAAAAAAAAAAAAAAAAAAAAAAAAAAAAAAAAAAAAAAAAAAAAAAAAAAAAAAAAAAAAAAAAAAAAAAAAAAAAAAAAAAAAAAAAAAAAAAAAAAAAAAAAAAAAAAAAAAAAAAAAAAAAAAAAAAAAAAAAAAAAAAAAAAAAAAAAAAAAAAAAAAAAAAAAAAAAAAAAAAAAAAAAAAAAAAAAAAAAAAAAAAAAAAAAAAAAAAAAAAAAAAAAAAAAAAAAAAAAAAAAAAAAAAAAAAAAAAAAAAAAAAAAAAAAAAAAAAAAAAAAAAAAAAAAAAAAAAAAAAAAAAAAAAAAAAAAAAAAAAAAAAAAAAAAAAAAAAAAAAAAAAAAAAAAAAAAAAAAAAAAAAAAAAAAAAAAAAAAAAAAAAAAAAAAAAAAAAAAAAAAAAAAAAAAAAAAAAAAAAAAAAAAAAAAAAAAAAAAAAAAAAAAAAAAAAAAAAAAAAAAAAAAAAAAAAAAAAAAAAAAAAAAAAAAAAAAAAAAAAAAAAAAAAAAAAAAAAAAAAAAAAAAAAAAAAAAAAAAAAAAAAAAAAAAAAAAAAAAAAAAAAAAAAAAAAAAAAAAAAAAAAAAAAAAAAAAAAAAAAAAAAAAAAAAAAAAAAAAAAAAAAAAAAAAAAAAAAAAAAAAAAAAAAAAAAAAAAAAAAAAAAAAAAAAAAAAAAAAAAAAAAAAAAAAAAAAAAAAAAAAAAAAAAAAAAAAAAAAAAAAAAAAAAAAAAAAAAAAAAAAAAAAAAAAAAAAAAAAAAAAAAAAAAAAAAAAAAAAAAAAAAAAAAAAAAAAAAAAAAAAAAAAAAAAAAAAAAAAAAAAAAAAAAAAAAAAAAAAAAAAAAAAAAAAAAAAAAAAAAAAAAAAAAAAAAAAAAAAAAAAAAAAAAAAAAAAAAAAAAAAAAAAAAAAAAAAAAAAAAAAAAAAAAAAAAAAAAAAAAAAAAAAAAAAAAAAAAAAAAAAAAAAAAAAAAAAAAAAAAAAAAAAAAAAAAAAAAAAAAAAAAAAAAAAAAAAAAAAAAAAAAAAAAAAAAAAAAAAAAAAAAAAAAAAAAAAAAAAAAAAAAAAAAAAAAAAAAAAAAAAAAAAAAAAAAAAAAAAAAAAAAAAAAAAAAAAAAAAAAAAAAAAAAAAAAAAAAAAAAAAAAAAAAAAAAAAAAAAAAAAAAAAAAAAAAAAAAAAAAAAAAAAAAAAAAAAAAAAAAAAAAAAAAAAAAAAAAAAAAAAAAAAAAAAAAAAAAAAAAAAAAAAAAAAAAAAAAAAAAAAAAAAAAAAAAAAAAAAAAAAAAAAAAAAAAAAAAAAAAAAAAAAAAAAAAAAAAAAAAAAAAAAAAAAAAAAAAAAAAAAAAAAAAAAAAAAAAAAAAAAAAAAAAAAAAAAAAAAAAAAAAAAAAAAAAAAAAAAAGAAAAAAAAAAAAAAAAAAAAAAAAAAAAAAAAAAAAAAAAAAAAAAAAAAAAAAAAAAAAAAAAAAAAAAAAAAAAAAAAAAAAAAAAAAAAAAAAAAAAAAAAAAAAAAAAAAAAAAAAAAAAAAAAAAAAAAAAAAAAAAAAAAAAAAAAAAAAAAAAAAAAAAAAAAAAAAAAAAAAAAAAAAAAAAAAAAAAAAAAAAAAAAAAAAAAAAAAAAAAAAAAAAAAAAAAAAAAAAAAAAAAAAAAAAAAAAAAAAAAAAAAAAAAAAAAAAAAAAAAAAAAAAAAAAAAAAAAAAAAAAAAAAAAAAAAAAAAAAAAAAAAAAAAAAAAAAAAAAAAAAAAAAAAAAAAAAAAAAAAAAAAAAAAAAAAAAAAAAAAAAAAAAAAAAAAAAAAAAAAAAAAAAAAAAAAAAAAAAAAAAAAAAAAAAAAAAAAAAAAAAAAAAAAAAAAAAAAAAAAAAAAAAAAAAAAAAAAAAAAAAAAAAAAAAAAAAAAAAAAAAAAAAAAAAAAAAAAAAAAAAAAAAAAAAAAAAAAAAAAAAAAAAAAAAAAAAAAAAAAAAAAAAAAAAAAAAAAAAAAAAAAAAAAAAAAAAAAAAAAAAAAAAAAAAAAAAAAAAAAAAAAAAAAAAAAAAAAAAAAAAAAAAAAAAAAAAAATAAAAAAAAAAAAAAAAAAAAAAAAAAAAAAAAAAAAAAAAAAAAAAAAAAAAAAAAAAAAAAAAAAAAAAAAAAAAAAAAAAAAAAAAAAAAAAAAAAAAAAAAAAAAAAAAAAAAAAAAAAAAAAAAAAAAAAAAAAAAAAAAAAAAAAAAAAAAAAAAAAAAAAAAAAAAAAAAAAAAAAAAAAAAAAAAAAAAAAAAAAAAAAAAAAAAAAAAAAAAAAAAAAAAAAAAAAAAAAAAAAAAAAAAAAAAAAAAAAAAAAAAAAAAAAAAAAAAAAAAAAAAAAAAAAAAAAAAAAAAAAAAAAAAAAAAAAAAAAAAAAAAAAAAAAAAAAAAAAAAAAAAAAAAAAAAAAAAAAAAAAAAAAAAAAAAAAAAAAAAAAAAAAAAAAATAAAAAAAAAAAAAAAAAAAAAAAAAAAAAAAAAAAAAAAAAAAAAAAAAAAAAAAAAAAAAAAAAAAAAAAAAAAAAAAAAAAAAAAAAAAAAAAAAAAAAAAAAAAAAAAAAAAAAAAAAAAAAAAAAAAAAAAAAAAAAAAAAAAAAAAAAAAAAAAAAAAAAAAAAAAAAAAAAAAAAAAAAAAAAAAAAAAAAAAAAAAAAAAAAAAAAAAAAAAAAAAAAAAAAAAAAAAAAAAAAAAAAAAAAAAAAAAAAAAAAAAAAAAAAAAAAAAAAAAAAAAAAAAAAAAAAAAAAAAAAAAAAAAAAAAAAAAAAAAAAAAAAAAAAAAAAAAAAAAAAAAAAAAAAAAAAAAAAAAAAAAAAAAAAAAAAAAAAAAAAAAAAAAAAAAAAAAAAAAAAAAAAAAAAAAAAAAAAATAAAAAAAAAAAAAAAAAAAAAAAAAAAAAAAAAAAAAAAAAAAAAAAAAAAAAAAAAAAAAAAAAAAAAAAAAAAAAAAAAAAAAAAAAAAAAAAAAAAAAAAAAAAAAAAAAAAAAAAAAAAAAAAAAAAAAAAAAAAAAAAAAAAAAAAAAAAAAAAAAAAAAAAAAAAAAAAAAAAAAAAAAAAAAAAAAAAAAAAAAAAAAAAAAAAAAAAAAAAAAAAAAAAAAAAAAAAAAAAAAAAAAAAAAAAAAAAAAAAAAAAAAAAAAAAAAAAAAAAAAAAAAAAAAAAAAAAAAAAAAAAAAAAAAAAAAAAAAAAAAAAAAAAAAAAAAAAAAAAAAAAAAAAAAAAAAAAAAAAAAAAAAAAAAAAAAAAAAAAAAAAAAAAAAAAAAAAAAAAAAAAAAAAAAAAAAAAAAAAAAAAAAAAAAAAAAAAAAAAAAAAAAAAAAAAAAAAAAAAAAAAAAAAAAAAAAAAAAAAAAAAAAAAAAAAAAAAAAAAAAAAAAAAAAAAAAAAAAAAAAAAAAAAAAAAAAAAAAAAAAAAAAAAAAAAAAAAAAAAAAAAAAAAAAAAAAAAAAAAAAAAAAAAAAAAAAAAAAAAAAAAAAAAAAAAAAAAAAAAAAAAAAAAAAAAAAAAAAAAAAAAAAAAAAAAAAAAAAAAAAAAAAAAAAAAAAAAAAAAAAAAAAAAAAAAAAAAAAAAAAAAAAAAAAAAAAAAAAAAAAAAAAAAAAAAAAAAAAAAAAAAAAAAAAAAAAAAAAAAAAAAAAAAAAAAAAAAAAAAAAAAAAAAAAAAAAAAAAAAAAAAAAAAAAAAAAAAAAAAAAAAAAAAAAAAAAAAAAAAAAAAAAAAAAAAAAAAAAAAAAAAAAAAAAAAAAAAAAAAAAAAAAAAAAAAAAAAAAAAAAAAAAAAAAAAAAAAAAAAAAAAAAAAAAAAAAAAAAAAAAAAAAAAAAAAAAAAAAAAAAAAAAAAAAAAAAAAAAAAAAAAAAAAAAAAAAAAAAAAAAAAAAAAAAAAAAAAAAAAAAAAAAAAAAAAAAAAAAAAAAAAAAAAAAAAAAAAAAAAAAAAAAAAAAAAAAAAAAAAAAAAAAAAAAAAAAAAAAAAAAAAAAAAAAAAAAAAAAAAAAAAAAAAAAAAAAAAAAAAAAAAAAAAAAAAAAAAAAAAAAAAAAAAAAAAAAAAAAAAAAAAAAAAAAAAAAAAAAAAAAAAAAAAAAAAAAAAAAAAAAAAAAAAAAAAAAAAAAAAAAAAAAAAAAAAAAAAAAAAAAAAAAAAAAAAAAAAAAAAAAAAAAAAAAAAAAAAAAAAAAAAAAAAAAAAAAAAAAAAAAAAAAAAAAAAAAAAAAAAAAAAAAAAAAAAAAAAAAAAAAAAAAAAAAAAAAAAAAAAAAAAAAAAAAAAAAAAAAAAAAAAAAAAAAAAAAAAAAAAAAAAAAAAAAAAAAAAAAAAAAAAAAAAAAAAAAAAAAAAAAAAAAAAAAAAAAAAAAAAAAAAAAAAAAAAAAAAAAAAAAAAAAAAAAAAAAAAAAAAAAAAAAAAAAAAAAAAAAAAAAAAAAAAAAAAAAAAAAAAAAAAAAAAAAAAAAAAAAAAAAAAAAAAAAAAAAAAAAAAAAAAAAAAAAAAAAAAAAAAAAAAAAAAAAAAAAAAAAAAAAAAAAAAAAAAAAAAAAAAAAAAAAAAAAAAAAAAAAAAAAAAAAAAAAAAAAAAAAAAAAAAAAAAAAAAAAAAAAAAAAAAAAAAAAAAAAAAAAAAAAAAAAAAAAAAAAAAAAAAAAAAAAAAAAAAAAAAAAAAAAAAAAAAAAAAAAAAAAAAAAAAAAAAAAAAAAAAAAAAAAAAAAAAAAAAAAAAAAAAAAAAAAAAAAAAAAAAAAAAAAAAAAAAAAAAAAAAAAAAAAAAAAAAAAAAAAAAAAAAAAAAAAAAAAAAAAAAAAAAAAAAAAAAAAAAAAAAAAAAAAAAAAAAAAAAAAAAAAAAAAAAAAAAAAAAAAAAAAAAAAAAAAAAAAAAAAAAAAAAAAAAAAAAAAAAAAAAAAAAAAAAAAAAAAAAAAAAAAAAAAAAAAAAAAAAAAAAAAAAAAAAAAAAAAAAAAAAAAAAAAAAAAAAAAAAAAAAAAAAAAAAAAAAAAAAAAAAAAAAAAAAAAAAAAAAAAAAAAAAAAAAAAAAAAAAAAAAAAAAAAAAAAAAAAAAAAAAAAAAAAAAAAAAAAAAAAAAAAAAAAAAAAAAAAAAAAAAAAAAAAAAAAAAAAAAAAAAAAAAAAAAAAAAAAAAAAAAAAAAAAAAAAAAAAAAAAAAAAAAAAAAAAAAAAAAAAAAAAAAAAAAAAAAAAAAAAAAAAAAAAAAAAAAAAAAAAAAAAAAAAAAAAAAAAAAAAAAAAAAAAAAAAAAAAAAAAAAAAAAAAAAAAAAAAAAAAAAAAAAAAAAAAAAAAAAAAAAAAAAAAAAAAAAAAAAAAAAAAAAAAAAAAAAAAAAAAAAAAAAAAAAAAAAAAAAAAAAAAAAAAAAAAAAAAAAAAAAAAAAAAAAAAAAAAAAAAAAAAAAAAAAAAAAAAAAAAAAAAAAAAAAAAAAAAAAAAAAAAAAAAAAAAAAAAAAAAAAAAAAAAAAAAAAAAAAAAAAAAAAAAAAAAAAAAAAAAAAAAAAAAAAAAAAAAAAAAAAAAAAAAAAAAAAAAAAAAAAAAAAAAAAAAAAAAAAAAAAAAAAAAAAAAAAAAAAAAAAAAAAAAAAAAAAAAAAAAAAAAAAAAAAAAAAAAAAAAAAAAAAAAAAAAAAAAAAAAAAAAAAAAAAAAAAAAAAAAAAAAAAAAAAAAAAAAAAAAAAAAAAAAAAAAAAAAAAAAAAAAAAAAAAAAAAAAAAAAAAAAAAAAAAAAAAAAAAAAAAAAAAAAAAAAAAAAAAAAAAAAAAAAAAAAAAAAAAAAAAAAAAAAAAAAAAAAAAAAAAAAAAAAAAAAAAAAAAAAAAAAAAAAAAAAAAAAAAAAAAAAAAAAAAAAAAAAAAAAAAAAAAAAAAAAAAAAAAAAAAAAAAAAAAAAAAAAAAAAAAAAAAAAAAAAAAAAAAAAAAAAAAAAAAAAAAAAAAAAAAAAAAAAAAAAAAAAAAAAAAAAAAAAAAAAAAAAAAAAAAAAAAAAAAAAAAAAAAAAAAAAAAAAAAAAAAAAAAAAAAAAAAAAAAAAAAAAAAAAAAAAAAAAAAAAAAAAAAAAAAAAAAAAAAAAAAAAAAAAAAAAAAAAAAAAAAAAAAAAAAAAAAAAAAAAAAAAAAAAAAAAAAAAAAAAAAAAAAAAAAAAAAAAAAAAAAAAAAAAAAAAAAAAAAAAAAAAAAAAAAAAAAAAAAAAAAAAAAAAAAAAAAAAAAAAAAAAAAAAAAAAAAAAAAAAAAAAAAAAAAAAAAAAAAAAAAAAAAAAAAAAAAAAAAAAAAAAAAAAAAAAAAAAAAAAAAAAAAAAAAAAAAAAAAAAAAAAAAAAAAAAAAAAAAAAAAAAAAAAAAAAAAAAAAAAAAAAAAAAAAAAAAAAAAAAAAAAAAAAAAAAAAAAAAAAAAAAAAAAAAAAAAAAAAAAAAAAAAAAAAAAAAAAAAAAAAAAAAAAAAAAAAAAAAAAAAAAAAAAAAAAAAAAAAAAAAAAAAAAAAAAAAAAAAAAAAAAAAAAAAAAAAAAAAAAAAAAAAAAAAAAAAAAAAAAAAAAAAAAAAAAAAAAAAAAAAAAAAAAAAAAAAAAAAAAAAAAAAAAAAAAAAAAAAAAAAAAAAAAAAAAAAAAAAAAAAAAAAAAAAAAAAAAAAAAAAAAAAAAAAAAAAAAAAAAAAAAAAAAAAAAAAAAAAAAAAAAAAAAAAAAAAAAAAAAAAAAAAAAAAAAAAAAAAAAAAAAAAAAAAAAAAAAAAAAAAAAAAAAAAAAAAAAAAAAAAAAAAAAAAAAAAAAAAAAAAAAAAAAAAAAAAAAAAAAAAAAAAAAAAAAAAAAAAAAAAAAAAAAAAAAAAAAAAAAAAAAAAAAAAAAAAAAAAAAAAAAAAAAAAAAAAAAAAAAAAAAAAAAAAAAAAAAAAAAAAAAAAAAAAAAAAAAAAAAAAAAAAAAAAAAAAAAAAAAAAAAAAAAAAAAAAAAAAAAAAAAAAAAAAAAAAAAAAAAAAAAAAAAAATAAAAAAAAAAAAAAAAAAAAAAAAAAAAAAAAAAAAAAAAAAAAAAAAAAAAAAAAAAAAAAAAAAAAAAAAAAAAAAAAAAAAAAAAAAAAAAAAAAAAAAAAAAAAAAAAAAAAAAAAAAAAAAAAAAAAAAAAAAAAAAAAAAAAAAAAAAAAAAAAAAAAAAAAAAAAAAAAAAAAAAAAAAAAAAAAAAAAAAAAAAAAAAAAAAAAAAAAAAAAAAAAAAAAAAAAAAAAAAAAAAAAAAAAAAAAAAAAAAAAAAAAAAAAAAAAAAAAAAAAAAAAAAAAAAAAAAAAAAAAAAAAAAAAAAAAAAAAAAAAAAAAAAAAAAAAAAAAAAAAAAAAAAAAAAAAAAAAAAAAAAAAAAAAAAAAAAAAAAAAAAAAAAAAAAAAAAAAAAAAAAAAAAAAAAAAAAAAAAAAAAAAAAAAAAAAAAAAAAAAAAAAAAAAAAAAAAAAAAAAAAAAAAAAAAAAAAAAAAAAAAAAAAAAAAAAAAAAAAAAAAAAAAAAAAAAAAAAAAAAAAAAAAAAAAAAAAAAAAAAAAAAAAAAAAAAAAAAAAAAAAAAAAAAAAAAAAAAAAAAAAAAAAAAAAAAAAAAAAAAAAAAAAAAAAAAAAAAAAAAAAAAAAAAAAAAAAAAAAAAAAAAAAAAAAAAAAAAAAAAAAAAAAAAAAAAAAAAAAAAAAAAAAAAAAAAAAAAAAAAAAAAAAAAAAAAAAAAAAAAAAAAAAAAAAAAAAAAAAAAAAAAAAAAAAAAAAAAAAAAAAAAAAAAAAAAAAAAAAAAAAAAAAAAAAAAAAAAAAAAAAAAAAAAAAAAAAAAAAAAAAAAAAAAAAAAAAAAAAAAAAAAAAAAAAAAAAAAAAAAAAAAAAAAAAAAAAAAAAAAAAAAAAAAAAAAAAAAAAAAAAAAAAAAAAAAAAAAAAAAAAAAAAAAAAAAAAATAAAAAAAAAAAAAAAAAAAAAAAAAAAAAAAAAAAAAAAAAAAAAAAAAAAAAAAAAAAAAAAAAAAAAAAAAAAAAAAAAAAAAAAAAAAAAAAAAAAAAAAAAAAAAAAAAAAAAAAAAAAAAAAAAAAAAAAAAAAAAAAAAAAAAAAAAAAAAAAAAAAAAAAAAAAAAAAAAAAAAAAAAAAAAAAAAAAAAAAAAAAAAAAAAAAAAAAAAAAAAAAAAAAAAAAAAAAAAAAAAAAAAAAAAAAAAAAAAAAAAAAAAAAAAAAAAAAAAAAAAAAAAAAAAAAAAAAAAAAAAAAAAAAAAAAAAAAAAAAAAAAAAAAAAAAAAAAAAAAAAAAAAAAAAAAAAAAAAAAAAAAAAAAAAAAAAAAAAAAAAAAAAAAAAAAAAAAAAAAAAAAAAAAAAAAAAAAAAAAAAAAAAAAAAAAAAAAAAAAAAAAAAAAAAAAAAAAAAAAAAAAAAAAAAAAAAAAAAAAAAAAAAAAAAAAAAAAAAAAAA